>JAOBAY020090349.1:0-10154 GCA_025331085.2 Zoanthus sociatus
TTTGGTTGCCAAGGCAACAATAAAATAGAGAGACTATTTTTTGGCCTTTACTATTGATTATGTTTACTGACATGAAAATATACTCCCGAAAAACAACCGAATTAAGAAAATAGATTTTGGGTGTACTCCCGCCTTAAGTGTTCAGAACATATATTTTTTTATTTCCAGTCTGGTCATATTAAAGCTTTGTTTATATTTCGCCTTTATCATGGGCATGCAAAATGTTCAAAATTTCGAAATAATGGCGTCATCAATTGATTTTATTGTTGTCATGGCAACGAATTTACTCAGACACAAGAGAAACGCTTATGAACACTGCAATACACGCTTTTTATATAAGAACAACTTTATAAGAACAATGAGGCTCACATTGGCCGAGAATTAAGAACAATTTAAGAAAGAGCTTAGATTGAGACTGAAAAGAGTAAAAGTATTTTAGTTAAAACCTTACTGAATCTTGTAATTTACATAATTACGTTACCGGTGCACAGTAAAGACACAGAAGCACCATTTCCCATACTATGAAATGTATATCTACTATTGTCCAAAATGATACACGTATACAGACTTCAGCATTGTTTTACTAAATACCTTGTCATTTTGTTTTGATTTCTCATCATTTCAAACGGCTCACAGAAATAAGAAACAAATTGAGGCTGAAGCAGGCAAATAATTAAGGACAATGAGCCTTGTCAAGTTGAGCTTTGTGCCTGCTAACTTTGGTTGCCAAAGGTCTTTTAGTTCTGGGCTAACCCCCCTTGAGTTAATTTGTTACAATAAAAAAGCTTAGTCATTCGAGGGTTAAATATTTACTGATATCATTATCTCTTAGCATGGTTAACGCGTAAATACTGTAAAATTTGCTTGCAACAGAGCTATCCAGCAGATAAAACCTCTTCTTAATAAATAGCCAAATAATCTACCTTAAATAAACAATTTAATATTAATTTGTATCCTTTTCAACGCGTATATTGTATTCATTTATTTATTTATTTAAATGCACGATTTTACAACTGAGAATGTTGTTTTAGTTTTGAAATTAGTAAGATTCTGTGATGTTTTGCTTGACTTTTCGTGTATTACAGACGCAAAAATTAAAGTTTCTAAAAACGTTAGTTATTTTTTCTTTTTAAAACTCAGCAGGAAATGTGCTAATTACTTGTAATATTTTGAATAATAATGTTTTCCCATGCAGCGAGCGGGTTTTACCATTTGTTGTTAGACAGATGAATTGAAAATCAGAATTTTGTAGTTTCGACTTACTTAACATAAATAAAATAACAACGAGGTGTATGCTGCAACAACAGTTGGTGACTCGAAATGAGTTTTACAAATGCTGTAACTCAACAATTCAAAATAGCACTTGCATATCGTTTGAAAATGGCTTTAATTAAGGCCTACAGGGCCCCTACAGTGTTTGAGTTTCGGCAAAGAGTCTTTATTACAAAACAGCATCTGAGTTGTACCTCTTTTCTTGTCCAGCTGTTAAGAACATCTAGAACTTCGTGGTGGTAAAGTTTAGGCCGCGTTTTTTTTTGAAGTGATCTTGAAGATCTGGAAACATTAAACGTATCAATTGAGTTTTCATGCAGCTGTTACAGCTTGGTAGCTCAAGGGGTTGTTATGTATTTATAGTGCTTTTCAGGTTCTGTTTCACATTTTGTCACGGTTAATAAATCAAATTTTAAAAAAAATATGTTTGCTCTATGGCCTCTTAAATGTTTAAAATTAAGAACTCAAATACAAAACTTTGCAGTTTGAATAAACATAAAAAAAATGAATAAAGTATAATATTCTTATATTTTGTTCTGAATAGATTTATTTTCTCTACGTTGTTTTTTGGATAAAAGTAATAATGTATTTATTTAGAACTTGCAACTAATAGTATTGCCCAGTAGACCGAGATGGTCACCCAACACTGCATCTCAGTTGAACAAGATTTCAGAATCAAATTGGTCGATCATTTTTAATTTCTTTATCTGACTGAAAAAAAAGTTGTATATTTTCATGCCAGCCAATTGTGTGGTCGACACAAAATGTAACATATTGTTTTCTCATTTCAAATCTCGTTTATTCTAAAAAATACCATTTAATTAAACAGTTAAATAAAATAGACAAGTGTGAATGATTAACATGAAGTTTAAAATTTTTAAGAAAGCAAGGATGTAGTGACTAATTATAATTATATAGAAACCATAAACATGTCAAAGTTTAAAAAATGAAAACAGATAGTGTAAAAACAAACTTTTTCAGTTTTACTTTGAACTATATAAAACTTTTTGCCGGTTTGAGTGTGGGATACTTTTTAATGCGGCATCATTTTTTCTACAGATTTATTGAATGAGTGCGTCTTTAACAAGAAAAGTTTTTATCTGATCTTTCTCTTACTTAAGCCAAAGGCCCTTTACCTTTTACGAAAATGTCCTAGTTTCCAAGGCCAAGCTATCATTTTAAAACATAGATTTTGATGTTGTTTTGTAGCACCTTTGAAAAATCACTAAAACAAGCTTTTTCAGAAATTATGTACTTATTTAGTTATTAGACGTCCAATTCGATCGATTCATCAGTTTCCTCTGAGACAGCATACGCTATTTAGCTATAAACAAGTAAAACAAAAAACCTTTGACCTATAACTTTAGGTCATTAACTTAATTGGTTACAAATGTGAACTGTTGTGAGTTAACTCTCAAGAATCATTCTCAATATCAACAACTAAGGGTCTTGCTAAGCGCGGATGATCTTCTTATCTGCGGGATACAAAAACCAAAAAGTGCATTGTGACAATCAGGAATGAAAATTTTGGAAAATGATAAAAATGGTGTTAATTTGGCCGCACTCGAATTGGTAAAACCCTAAGTTAAAAATTTAAGAAAAGTTTAGGAAAAATATTTAAATATTTTTGCATGGAATATTAAATGTAAACAATTTAACTATTTCTTTTTTCATGTTGGATCGCGCCAAAAATTCTTAATCAAGTTCACCGCATGGTTCTGTTTCAACTTTTGTGTTCAGATGAGCAAAACAGCAGAAAGTTAGAGCTTTTAAACAACAGGCATTCTTAAAATGGAATTTCCGCATGCTCCGCCGACAGATTTTTGTTACCGAACAATTTCTTTATAACTGTCAGATCATTATTTATAAAAGTGATATGGGCACAAAGCTTTTGATCGGCTAACGAGCATTTAAGCAATGCTAAAAATTATAATAGCAACACCAGGCACACAAGTTTAAAAACCCTTTTGATATAGTTTTAATGCTAAACATTAGATACTAATACGTCAATATTTAAAACCTATATATCTCATTATTGTTGCTTAGTTAGATTAGCTGTTAAGTTTGTTAAACATAAACCTTTATATATCTCTGTAAAAAGATTCTTCGAAAAATTATACCTCTGGTTAACAGATGCCGGACAATACACGTGGGCCAATGAACCTAACACCCTCATTTAATGCCACAATACAATATCAAAGTCCCTTATGTCTCAACCTGCGCTAACAATACAAAACGCCGCAAAAAAATGTTGAGTTTTATTATTGCTTCGGGGTACAGATCAGTCAATTATGTTTTTGCCACTTCATGTTATCTCGCCCATTTCTGAATTCAAAGCTTGACAGTTAAAATTTATGACTTGGTTTCTCTTGTATAAAAAGAACAACTGTCTTTATAGTTTCTTTTCCTTTTCGACTATCAAACTTTGAAATTAGTTAAAATGTCTTAAAAGCTAGGATCTAGAAAGTTAAGGTATCTGCAAATATCGATCATTTTTTCTCAGCAAGCATTTCTACAGCTCACTGCGTGGTGTGAAAACTTTTAAGAACAATGTGCTTTTAATTAGAGTCTATACTCCATATGCCAGATCTTACAAAGATGGTTTTACATCACAAGCTATTTGCAAGACCACACGAAAGTACGGTGTTTGAATAAAGTTTCAAATGTGAATCTGTGAAGTTTTAGCCTTTTGTCAAAACTTGAATGAAGTAAGAGACGTCATTTTGTCAGACGCCCACTTCGTTTTAATCAACAGGAAGGAAAGACACCTCTTTTAATCTTGGTAAAAGAACTTTCGTTTATCTTTGATTCAAAAGACTATAACTGTATTTTAGCCGCTTAAGGCAATATATTAGTCTGTGTTGAGGTAATAGTGGGAAACATAGTCTTTTCCAATCATTGTTGTTGTTTATTTTAACGATTTCTTGTGGCAACTTATTTATGTTATCGTAAATTTGTAAGTATATTAAGTTCTGTCAACATGTTAAATTGTACGTCTGTTTAAACGTCAACTGTTAACAACTTCATCGCCTTGTGATTTAGTAAGTGGGTTATACGAAATGCTGAAGACTGACAGAATCATTTAGGCTCCGTTCCTATCTAAGTCGATGACGTAAAGTTTCTTCTGTTTGGGAAACGCTCAAGAGGGTAAGAAATAGAAAAGCATTGTGTACATTAAGTTAACGAGTTCTTTTGCAGCATCTCATTGAAACACCCTAATGTTTTGTTTTACTCTTCTGGTTCAGAGTAGTAGTACTACTAATAGAATGACTTAGGCAAGCCTTATTGCGATCAATTTTGTTTTGACAAACTACATTCTGTGCTATCAACAAAATCATGCAACTTTAGTCATATACTCCAAGTATTTCTTATTTAACGGTATAAAGAAACCGTCTATTTTAACTGTGCTTGCTATATATATAAGCATTTCGTAAAATATTGATAAGTATGTTGAGTATTTTTAGAGGATAGAAAGCAACAAGGACTTCCTAATTCCTGAAATCGTTAAACGAAACAATAGTTTTTCTTTGTTTCACAGTTTTTATGAAGTCATGGAAAACAACAACAGCACAAAGAGTTTTAGTATAGACTCTCTCTTGGGTGTTATCAATAGAGATGAAGAAAAAAGGAGCAACGTTTTACCAACGAGGAATCTACTTGGTCAAGAACAAATACCAGCAGCAGTTTGCGAAAGAAACAGAACTATCAAACGCAACGCTACGGGTAAACAAAACATATACATGTTAAATAGTTAAGTTATACCCAGTTTGGTTATCATCTAACAACATTATATCAGCCTTGTATTTATGTTCCATATATCTCTTTATCAATAATATCAACCTAGTTTTCAATCTACCTATACTCATCTACCTACTCATTTATCTACTCACGTACCTACCTCACTAAATACCTACCTACCTATATGTATACACCTACCTAAACTTTCTAACAAAGGCACCACGATGGTGGCTCTGTAAACGTAGAATAAAAGTTTGCCGCGATTTATTTATTACATATGTACCTATACCTATTTAACAAATAAAGAAGCCCAAGCCGTATATTACACTATGATAAAACACGACGGGCATTTGAGAACACGAGGAAAATGTAGAAAACACGAGCCGCACAGTGTAATACATGGCTTAGGCTTCTTTATTTGCTTTATAATATAGATTTTACACGCTGCGAGTAGAAACAACAAAGCACACAGATCGACAAACTGACGCAAATTAATTCTCGACAGTTTTCGCTTCTTCTTGTTTATATTTGATAAATTACTCTCGTCTTCAAAACTTTCTGCCGCTTTGCAGAGAACTCCATAATAAGTGTCTTCAAATGAAATGTTTTCCGCCATCTCTAGCAAAAATGTTGGCAAGAGGAATGCCGGTGGCGAAAAACAGTAAAACACGCTTTTTTTATGTTTTATACTCTGATAAAACATTGATTTTTGACCAATCAGAGCGCGCTCACGGTCCTGTCTGAATTATAAATCCATTTATACCTATACTTATTATTCTCCCTACCTATCTAGTTATCTACCTATCTACATACCTAACCCCCTATCTATTTACCTTCTAATCTATCTACCTCCCTTACTACCTACATACTTATCTATCTAAAACTGCCTACCTTTCTCTCTACCTATCTAGTTATCTACCTACCTACATATACCTTAACCCCTTATCCATGTAAACTAAACTATCTACCTACTAACCTATCTATCTATCTATCTGACTACCTACATACTTATCTATATAAACCTACCTACCTTTCTCTCTACCTATCTTGCTACATGTCTACCTACCTACCTACATTTTCCCTTTTTATATACCTACCTACTTGAATTACTTTCTTAACTATCTATCCATGGTCGTAGCTACAATACTTTTTTCCATATATAGCACCTTTGTGCATGGACACGTATCAAAGAAATACAGTATTTTTTTGTTAGATTATTGTGCTCTTCTAAGATTTCAGAGGACTTGCCCCTCACTGAAAAAATCCTAGCTACGGCCATGCTATCTAACTGTTTGAATGTCTGTGTTCTTCCCTTTTATCTCTCTATCAATTTATCGATTACCTTTCCATTTATCCATGGGCCCGTATCCATCCACCCATCCACATCCATCCATCAATCAAGCTCCATTCACATATCTATCCACCTACGTAACCACAACCCCGTTAATCTGCGAGTTTATCACGATACTGTAGAATTCTTCCAATCATACGTTTATTAATCCGTTTCATTCACTGTTTCTTCTTTTTTATATCTAATTACTTTTAAGCTTTTTACTTAACTTTAAGAAACCAGCTAAATGCATAACATTGTATAATATATCTTCCTTTAAATGTTTTTTAAATGTGTATATTCATAGTAAGGTTAAAATAGTCAAAAATGTTATCTGTAACAGCTGTTAATATAACTGCTACAATATCAGCTAAAATTTCCTTTCATTGTCCATCGATCGATAGGTGTGTATTACACCTTCGAATTCATGTCTTTAACATGCCTTCTGTTAAATTTGTCATAAGAACTACGTACAAGTACCAATTTTCAGTATAAAGCTTCATTAGCTGAAAGGTTGTTATTAGATCTAGATGCATGTATATGCAAGTGAAAACAGGTTCTAAGGTCTAGACTTCACCGCTTTTTATAAACATTTATTTATAGAATATCTGTACTCATTTCCCATCATAAATTTTTCCATCAAAAAATAGAAACAAACCGCAAAATCATAATAAGAAACAGTAAGGCTTGGTTTTGATTTTTGCAACATATCAACATTTGATGAAATCAGGAGATTACTCAAAGAGAAACTCTCATAAATTCAATATATACCATCAAAATGATGTATTCTATGCCGGATTGCATTTTAAAAATACTTAAATCTTACTTAAGTTTTTTGAAGCAGACAAAAAGATTAAGTTTTGTTAGGTTAGATAAAGTTAGATAAAACGAATAATCTGTTTTTCATGTTTTCCAAGGGAAGACTCAATAATTGATAATCGTTTTTCATGAACCCCGCCTCAAGCAAGATCACTTCTAATTTTGCTCATCTGGCAAAGTCTCTTTTTGATAGCAAAAACACATAATAGTAAAGGAACTTATGGGAATGATTTTAAAAATTGAAAATATTTGTTTCGGTAACTAAGAAGATCATTTTCACTATGTACACTATAAAATTTTCAAACGATATGTTTAATTAAACTATGTCTTAATCATTTGATTTAATTTTCTTTGGTTAATTAATGTTTTATTTTTAGTAAATTTAACAATACAGAAATAGAACTGACAAATTAGAAACACTTCTTATCATAGCAGTTAAATGGAATTTTCTTTTTTTTCCCCTGCTACCAAAAAGAATGAAAATCCAGATTATAAGAATGCAAATTTTGTCGGTAAGAAGTACATTGCACAATTTTAGTGCCTTTAAAGAAATTAAAATATTTCACTCTTCAACATATTTGGTGTTAAAGGAGCAAGCAAGGGAATTGATTTGGTGTCACTGAGTGTATTGTAAAACGGCTAACCGCTTCATCATTGTCACAAGTTTTATTCGTTTACTAGACTCTTTTTTTATAAGAACAACTTTATAAGAACAATAAGGCTCAGATTGGCTGAAAATTAAGAAACGATTTAAGAACAAGATCAGGCTGAGGCTGAAAAAAGTGAAAATGTTTCTAGCTAAAACTTTACTGAATCTTATTTACATTTGCAATGTACACAGTTTTTAAAAAACGCAGAAGCACAACGTTTTCTCTCTATTATTATATTTCCTATTGTCCCAAATGCTACAATAATCTGAAACAATAAATCTGGACTCAGAATTTTTCTGAGTATTACACGTATTCTTTTTTTTTTAATAAGAAATCACTTTATATGAAACTAGGATCTGAAATACCAAAAATCTTAAGAAACATTTAGAGCGAAACTCTCTTGAGCCAAGAAACTTCATGAATATGAAAAACAAGAAAAATGACACGGAACTTGAGAAAGGCATTTCTTTAATTACCTAATTCATTCGTCAGTACATCTATAAAGCGCTTTTGCGCTATAAATCTCAAAATGTATGCACTTTCATGCCCTTTCCATCTCCGTGATTCACAGGATTTCCCCGTTATCTTCACGACGCATTGATTGTGAGAATGAAAGTGTTACTTAGTCTGTTTCTCGGATGAAATGTTCAAGAAATTAAGAAACCCTTAAGAAACTTTGAGACTCAAGGGCTAAAGAAGTTTCTTGTAAAAAAAAAAAAAAAATACGTGTATTGGTTTGAAAAAGAAGACAGACGTTAGAATCCAAATGCTACACGTATTCGTGTAATACTAAAAGTTCCTCAAATTAAACGATGAGCACTGTTTTTCGATGCCTTGTCTTTTGGATTCGATATTCAGTTTCATTATTTCAAACCGCTCACAGAAATAAGAACAGATTAAGAACACATTGAGGCTCAATCAACCAAAAAATTAAGAACAATGATCAAAATTTACTAGCTGGTTTTTATTACGAAAAGCGTGTAGCTAATTTGGAAACATACATTGATATTTCAATTATGAAACATTGCTCTGACTGTAACTTTTACAACAAAGGACATCCCATTTTTGAGCCAAGACTAAAAACACTTCGTTCAATAAAGTCTTTAAACGTTCTGCATCAAATGATTTAGATTTTGTTTGAAAGAACTTACAATTCTAAGTCTTGTCTTTCTTTGTATATAAATCATATTTTGATTTTTTAATTGATTTCAGACACACAAGCTAAGTTTGATGAGGAGCAGTCAAAAAGAGATAAATTAAATGCTTCCAGAAAATCATCCAAAGCCCGCCGTCGTCGCACAGCTTTTACAAGCTTTCAGCTTAAGTGTCTGGAAGAGAAATTTATTATGAACAAGTATCTGACAATCGCCGAAAGAGACGTTCTAGCAAAGTCTTTGCAGTTGAGCAACAAGCAAGTCAAAACGTGGTTCCAAAACAGGAGAACAAAATGGAAGAGAGAAAATGTGGGAGAAGCTTTGCAACAGTTAACGTATGAGTTCCAGCGAAACAACCTGGTGCAGTACAGACCATCTTGGCTACATAATGTGCCCCATCCTCCCCACCCTCCCCCTATGGTGCCGTGCCAGTGTCCTATGTTTAGGATGACTAATCTTTGTTCGTGTAATCCGCCACCTCATTTTTTACCAGCCAGCTCTCATTGTTGAAATGTATATCGGAATTAGAAGCTCTGTCCATATTGTATAAATTAACTAACACTGTAACTAAAACTTAAATCTGCTAATTCCAGATTGATAACAATTTGGAGTTAATATACAATTGTTTTTTTGCAAAGAAAAACTTTTTTAAACTTATTATGACATGCATATACACAAAAACAAAGCCATTTTCTAACTGTTACTCCAATTTGTAAAAAAGATAGCTGTAGGTTTTTTTATTATTGCATAAGAAGGAAACATAATATTGAAGGCAAAAATTGAGAAGTGATATGTAGAATAATATAATAAATTATCTTAACATCAATGGCGAAGCGTCGCTATATTAAAAATAGAAGTTTCTACCCTCACTTGACTCAGCCGGCAAACAGAGGCATGTTTGACAAATTAATCTATAGAAAAAGTAGCGATCTTGTAATTAAAAAGAGAAGTCATCATTAAATTTGAAATAATTTGTGGTCGGATCAAAATATTGAATTTAGCCGCCACCCGATTTTACGATAGATGGTTTGTTTGTCTGAGTCATTACGTAAATATTGCGCTGCGCTATTCAAATAAAAGTTATATGCGAATAAGGTAATAACATGACTTTTTGAGGGAATATTGTTTAGTTGCGCCCGCGTAGTGTCATTTGCGGCCCGAGCGCGAGCGCGAAGCGCTAGGGCCGCAAAT
>JAOBAY020090358.1:0-10154 GCA_025331085.2 Zoanthus sociatus
GAAATCCTCTGATATTATAGCAAAACAGGCCATAAACAGGGCTCATTACTATTTTGATCCGCCATCTTTTCGCTACTTGATGACTATTACTATTAGACAACTAGTAGCGTAACCAATCAAAATGCAGGATTTGCATTAGTCCACTAGTAGGTTTATACTAATAAAGCATATATGTAATATGTAATATCTAAATCATTTGTTTTCCAGAAGCGAATTTTATGATGATCTCTATTTTGTTTTTCAGTATTCTTTTGAGTGGTTGCTTAGAACCTGTTGTCAGTCACCATCTGAGTGGAGCTGGAGTGAGAGTAATCAGGAGGTGAGTGATCAGCTTTCTAGATGTCCTTGGATGTTTCTACGCTTCAGGCATGCTGGCAATCCTAAAACTCCTAAATACTTCTAGTTTCCCTGAATTCCTTACCTTTTCGTCATTCTTTTCGATTTGTCTCTAAAAATCCCCGCTCTTTTTTCCATTTTTTGACAGTTAAGTACAAAGTTCTGGTGTTTTGTGAAATTATTATCTGACTTGGTGATCACTACTCCTGGGATTCTTGAAAACCTCCAGGGATTCTTGAAGAACTCCTGGAATTCTTGGAAAACTCCTTGGATTCTTGGAAAACTCCTAGAATTCTTGGAAAACTCCTGGAATTCTTGAAAAACTCCAAGAATTCTTGGAAAACTCCTGGAATTTTGAAAAAAAAATTTTCAGGGCCCTGTAAAAAAAAATTAAAAACCAAATAATTCCCCTGTATTCCTGAAAAACACCTAGAAGTTCTCCATCAGTTTTCCATCAGTTTCAGGTTTCAGTAATGAAAGCATAGTGCTTGTGGGATGTGAATTAAATGATAATCACAACTCCAAGATAGATAGCACATGCATTCTAGTAGCTACAATTGTCGTGTCTTAGCGTTTATTACGGCAATTCCGAGTTGGCCTGGAGGCGAGTATTGTGGCGGAATTCCGAGGGGCCCTGGAGCGAGGGTATAAGTTGTGAAATTTTCTGCTTTAGAGTAGTTTTTCTGAATGTAATCGTCGAGAGCAGAATGCTGTATTTACATTAAACTTCGAGAAAATTACAAAATCTTTGTTTGAGTTGCTGAAGATATAGCCAGCGAATAAAGAGAAAAGAGAAACGACAACATCCTTGGCATCTGGTCGCATGACGATTCAAATTTGATGACTTAGTAAATTTAGCATTACAAGCGCCGCCAGTTTTTGGATGTTTTTGATATAAAACGCGTGGCCGTCGTATATCCCAATAGTCATCTGAAACGTATAATGAGCTGGTAACTTTCTGAGAAGTCAATTACCTTCCTCAGTTGGCTCATGAGCTTTGATACTAAATTTGAAATATTTTTCAACTTTATGTAGTTCATCTAGAGAAGTGCCTTTGTCGTTGTGTTTATACTGTTTAGCCAACTCTAATGTTCTAGTTTTGCAGTAATCAGGTCTAGCTCCTAAATGAAGTGCTAAACATCTGAATAGACAAAGACTATCATCATAAGTATCAAGTGATATGATTTGATAATTTCTTCTAAGCCAATCTGGAAGGAGACCATTTCCTAACAAAGGCTGACCATCAATAACTACTTGGAGCTCCACTGAGATAAATCTAACAAACATCCATATCGTATTAGGACGCTCAATGCCATTAACAGATAAACGTTTGTATTCTTGTTCTTGTAACCATCTGTAAGCGTGCCTTGGTTGAATATCATCGTCATCAACGGCATTTATAAAATGTAACCAATTAACCAAATTGAACTTTTAGCATTTTTATGAAAGAGAATTACTTTACCATTCTCAATATTACGTAAACGAATTTGACTTTACTTCTCAATCGTTCTATCAGTTAGTGGTTTTTCAAGCTCACTAAAGAAAGTCCATTTGTAAAGCCGACGAACAGTTTTGACTTGGTTACCTTCTCGTTCACGATCTAATTGATCAAGGATTCTTGGACCTTGCTTTTTTTTATAAGGCTCTTAGGTTTTTCTTTCCTTCTACGAAATTCCTTTGCTAACTTAACTATTAAATCATCTATTTCCTTCGCGACTTTATTTGCAAGTCTTTTTGGTCTAGGAGGACGAACTGTTTTTTTAGCTCTAGAAGTAGGAACTGGTTTCCTTCTAGGAGGCTCCCTTCTACGAAGTTCGTTTGCTAACTCCTCTATTACATCATCCATTTCATGCATTCTAGGAGTAGGAACTGGCTTCCTTCTGGGAGGAGATGATTTTTCAGCAATTGTTTTTAAACTGTCAGCATAAGTCTCAGCTGTGATAAGACCTCTGCTTAACAAAAGGTTCAAATTCTGAACGGTTTGATCCATTTCGTTTAACAAAATATAACAATAAACCTGTATTTCTTCAAATAGAAATCATTTTTGTAATATAACTATAAACCTGTGTTTCTTCAAATAGAAATCTTTCTTGTAAGTTAACTATAAACCTGTGTTTCTTCAAATAGAAATCTTTTTCTGTATAAAGATAATAGTAATCAAATTATCTCTAAGTCACCGACACTCCGTGAGGAAGCATGTAGATGACCATATACTAAACCAACACGAGTTTTCAAATGGGATCATCGTCGGCGCCGTATCGAATTGACTCCTGGTTTTATAGGGCTATGTATTTGAAACATTTGTTGACGTACATTTCATCACTATGTAGCTCTTGATATATTTGAGATACCCAATTTTAACATGTTTTTGATCATATTGTTCACTTACATGGCCCGAGTAGTTATATCGGAGTCACAGTGAGCGAGGCGAACGATCAAATACGGCGGAGCGAGGAGCGGAGCTGTATTTGAGTGACTCCGATATCACTACTGCTTTTTCTTTGTTTTAATTTTCTTTACTTTGCCATAATTTTTGTAATTTACATTTATCCATTGTAAATGTTCGAGCTAAAATATGTTACATACTTAGATATAACCACTCATCCACTGTAACTTTTCATTCAACTGAAGATGATCGTTGAGCAATCGAAAATTGTTTTGCAAAATCAAACAAAGAGTATCTACTTTGACCGTTTCTTATTTCTCTTTCAACGGGACCATTGAAGAGCAGTTCTTGTCGCTTTTGAATTTTCTCCATTGATTTGGAAGATCCGTTCAGTCCCAATAAAATTTTGGCGAACGTTGGAAATCGTGAATAATCCATTTTGAAAACCTTCTTTAACCTTGGGTTTTATGGTTCAGACACCATGTAATATTTGTATAAAACAATTATAGGAGGTAGATAACTACCGTTACAAAACCACGTGATCATACAGGTTTGTGGAGAACCATTTAAATACCTAAAAATGATATTGCTTTGTTTTCCTTGTGGAAATCTTTGTGTCTCATTTTAACAGTTTCCAAAAATATTTACAAAACTTGTTCAGATCCAGCTCAAGCTCTTTGACCCAGGTTTTACTCCGCAGGAGTTGCAGCGAGTTAGAGCTGGGACTTTCTCAATTGCATACAACTGTATTGTTAAAACTCCTCCATCAAAGGGAAAACTAGGATAACACTTTCACTCTTTGAATGGATTATTGAACGAGTTGCCTGTGGAGGATGATGGTTTTGTTCTGACTTATGATGCGCAGTATTCCTGATTCTTCCCATTGAGACCTTTTCATTAGATAATGCTAGCGGTTGTTTTTGTTTTTGTTCGGTCCATCTTAATCTTTTTAATCAAAGTTCAGAATGTTTACGTTCAAAAACAAACAATTACAGGAGCTTTGAATATGGTTTGAAGAGGGCTCTTTAGCACAAAGGGCAGTAAGCTTGGAACTGTTTCCATACTTTGTCAAACAATAAACTTCCTGACCAGTTACTGCTCGGGACACAAGCCGTTGTCTTGCTAGGTCCAAGAGTACAAGACAGCACTCTCCTCTCTCAGATTTACATGACAAAAGCACAGCGTTTTCGTTGATTGGTATGAGAGAAAGCACAACATTAAACACTTCCCGCATACTGTAAATCAGATTGCCCGTGTTTGCATCAAATACCTGTATGCAACTGACATCAGGAAACATGTCGTCTTTGTCTATCTCTTTCCATTTCTCCAAGCAAACTGCAATAATTCTACCACCACTGGGAGAAAATTCAACACATCTATATCTTGCATTCCACAGTCGTGATAATTGAATAGATGAATTATCGTATATCGACTTCCATATCCTAATTGTGCCTGGGTCCGTAATGGGCATTGCACCTGTTAGAAGTGTTCCATTTTCACTTACTGCACAACGAACAATCGATCCTTCATTTCTGCTGAACATTCTCTCCACGCAGGCGTCTTTAAAATCCCAGATACGAATGGTGCCACGACTGTAACCAGCGATAACTTTTCCTCCGCAAGTCGAGAAACAGCAGCTGAATGGAACGTCCTTCTCTTCAGTTTCAAATTTTCTTTTCAAGCAAAGATTGTCAACACTTCTGTGTTCCAAGCAACCAAAAAAAGTGGCAAGGATGACGTTTCTTTCATCAGGTGATAAGCAAACGTCAAATAGTGGTAGGACAGAATCAAGAAAGATGAAGGCATTGTTGGAATTTTTTTTTGATATGTCAACTCTGGAAACAGTTACTTTTAAAGAATCTTCTGGTCTGTTTGTTCCCCAAACAATGGCAGTTTTCCCACTTGGCGAGACTCTCAATTCGACGTTACTGTTTATGGTTTCAGGGAGGTCCCACGCCTCGGGTTCCCATTCCAAGAAAGTGAAATCTTTATATTTCGTTGACCTAGCTAACATCCTTGCTTCCCTCCTTACATCGCTGGACACTGGGCAGTTTAGAGCAATCTGTATAGGGGATGGGAGCGTGAAAAGTACTTCTCTGCCAGAGGTTTCTAAAGCTTGCAGATCACTCGAGCGGTTTATGGTAGCTGCGTAAATGAATGAAATTTGATTTAATGGATGCATCAAGAAACCATTTTGTTTTGGTAACGTTTTAACTTTGATTATTTCAAATATACTTAGAAACATTTCAAGTGGCATGGTTAACAAACAAGCTGTTTGCAACTCCAAATCTTTAAGGAAACCCTGTAGTTGTTCTTCAAAGTTTCCTGCTTCCTTCATGTGCCTTATTCCAAACTTAAGGGCATAGCGTTCACTGTCATTCAAAAGTGGAGGGAACACTTGGCACGCTTTTACATTGTTCAGTAACTCCACGGAGCAATTAGCAAGAGTTCGATGACCATCTTTTGCACTAACACTAAAACTGTGATCCTGAAACATTTTGGTTGGTTTGAAAGATACAGCAATGTCATCATCGACTTCATTTTTACCAAGAATCCAGTCGAGCACTGATTTGTGGAAAACTGTTACATGCCCATCATGAACTGGAAGCAACACCGAAATATGGTTGAGGACTAATTGAGCACGTTTTCGAGCTCTGCGCAATGTTTCGTCAAATCCAAGGATTCGAAGTACTAGCGCTTCTGGAAGTTGCGCTTGTGCGGCCGAAATTGCTTCGAGAAAGTCAAAGAATTTGTCTTCATCAATATTAAGTTCCTTTTGTAACCGTGAAATATATTCCTCGTACACTGACGAAATACCGTTTGGGAAGATTTTTGGAACTTTGGACAATTCCATTTGCTTTGTTTTGGCAATGTCCAAAACAAAATATGCAAAAAGAAATAGAGCATCTGCTTCATTAGCGAGTTGATTAACACACCGTGTTATATCCTTCTCATCAGCGTTCGGGTAGATGTGCTGAAGTCCGTTTTGAAGATAATTCCTGACGTCGGTCACATTCTCTGGATCTTCTAGGTTAATTGTAACAACTTTGACATGGAGCATTGATGGTAGTTCTTCTCTCGTTGGTCGTGATGTTATGAGAATCTTTATCCATTCAGGTAACGATGAAAGACCTCCACTGAAGTTAAACAGTGCCGATATCAGTTCTTTCTTCTGGCTTGGTTCACACTCATCCAAGGCATCGATAACAATCATATAATTTCCGTTTCGAGGAGGGCTACAGGAATTCAACGGATCCTCCAGGAAGACCTCAAACAACTCTCGGTTGTTCATTTTGCTCACCTCTTGCTTTTCGATTCTCTGCAAACTCTCCTCCAGCTGCTTCTGAAAGCCAGGGATTGTTTCACACAATTGACTCGCCAGTGACTCAAACATCATTTTTGGAATGTTGCGCAACGTGTTGAATTGTTGTAAGAAATGGCAAGCCGCAAGTTTTCTTTTTCGTTCCACCATTTTGCAAACAATGGCCGCAAGCACAGACTTACCTATTCCAGCTTGTCCTTGTATTACCATGACGTTTGAATGATGGTCAGCATTTGAGATTTTAACCATGGCTTGTATTCGGGCGAGGATGTTCATTCTTGTTCCATGATGGTAGCGACGTGCCAGGTTGTGAACGTGACCATCAAAATTGATTTTATTTAGATTTTCGGTTCTTTGGACCTCATTGCACACGGTGTCTCGTTTTACTGGCGATGCACCTAGGATAAAAATACATAAGGAGAAATGGTTTGACAATAGCAAGACCAGTTGGTGAAATCCTGTCTCCCCTGTTTTATTTGGGTAACTAGAAAAGGACTCCAAGAGCGCAGACCTCCGTTAAGCATATTATTGTAATTCCCACGCAACGTTTTACACCTATATATATGTTCTATAGAACATATATATAGGTGTAAAACGTTATAGCCCCAAACAATTTGGGTATTTATTATGGAGTTATATATACATAGGTTGAAAATAACCCTACCTCGCAATGCCGAAGACTTTTTAAAAAACTTTTTAGATCCAGACTACTATCCGGATCACTCCCAAAATTTAATTACTTCTTCCTCATCCCATTTTTGACATTTCCTTACTTTTTATAAGAATCTGGCCATAAGTTTTTGAGTTATGCAGCTAACAAACAAACCCACAAACAATATAGACCCTGCAAAAGCATAGCCTCCTCGTCGGAGGTAATATAACCAGAAATTTCGAATTCCAGTAATTCCTTGCCAAAAAAGTATACCTAACTTTATGACCATGATATGCAATAAAATTATGCTGATTGTGCAAGTAAACAAAAAGTTGTACTAAGTCAAAGACAAAACAAATCTTGTTAATGATTGATAACAATGCCAACATTAAACTTTAAGAACTTTTAGAAACAACTTGTACATAGATTCAAAAGTTTAGTCCTTTTGTCAGTTAGAAAAGTCCCTAACATTTTAAGTGAAATATTATTTATCATTGTAATATAGCTAGTGCGTTTTTTACTCAAATGCGTGCTTTCATTGGCTAATTTGAGGTCACGTGGGTAAGTTGAAATCAAATGTTCCTTGAATGGTCAATATCTCGAAAATTGTTTACCAGCCGGTAAATATTACGGTAGTGGGTCACGCTTGAGAACGGGAAAATTTAATAATCGTGTTCTATTTTGTGTATACTATATATAACGAAAGACTTGATGACTCCTTCTTTGGGAAAGATCTACTTTGTTTCCTGAGGGAGCAGTCATAAAGTGTATATTGCTGAAAAATTTGACAACAGCAAATTTTAAGAACTTCGAGAAACATCTTGTACATAAATTCAAAAGAAGTTTATCTCTTTGTCTGTTTGACATGTCTCCTAACCATTTTACGTCAAATATTGTTTATTTTTTTTATTATTCATTCCGTCATTTATTCGTTTATTTATTTATTTATTTATTTATGTATTTATTTATCATTTGTTATTAATTTTAGTTTTTTGCTAATATTGTTAATAACAAAAATTGACGTAGCAAATGAAATTTCCATGATCCTAGTTAAGAACATCCTTGCGTCAAAAATGTTTAGTCTAGTTAGGCTTTTGACGAAAATGGATTTCTATTGTCGCCCTGTAACCCGAATTACAGAAGGTTCTTTTTCCTGATCTACCCTTTCGCAAATATAATTTTTGTGGCTACTGCCTAATGAGAAGGCGTAGCCACTATGTTATGGTGTAGCTTCCGAAGATGTAAGAGTGTAACACTTCATGCCCCAGTGATTCCGAAAACACTTCGTGGTTAATCAGCAGAGATATTGGTCGGACATTATATAATTTCGTTAATATAAACCGGTCATTTCCAACCTGCGATCGACTATTTTTTTTGTGAGTTTGAAGCAAATAGCAGGCTATGGTTCGAAATTACTCAAAGTTTTTGGAAGATTAGGATTTGGAAAGTATACAGCGAAGCAGAGAATGAAACCAGTCTGAAGCCAAAGATGTTTGCTACTGTATTCAAAGGTGTACTTTCCGCTGGTTGTTTGTCAGACAAACGGTAAAATTCGACCTCAAAACGTTAACGGTTTCGACATTATCTTTATTTTAGCAATTTTTGAATTTATTTTTACTATGAAGCAAGTTGAGAAAAGCTAGTCGCCTACAGGCGTTTACTCGGGCTACAAAGATTACCTTGGCATAAGGACCTCAGAAATGCAAACAATCATTTTATGTCAAAAAAAAAATTCAAGAGGCAATCTTTGGCAAGGGCAAAGATTCCCATATCCTTTTATACTGGGTTGCTTGTGTTTAATTTTATGAAGGAAAAATGAATTTTTTTGACACAGTAGTGAAAATGTTAACTGTACGAGTTTAAATTTACCTGGCGAATTATTATTTTTTTCGGTGTTATAAGTTTGCAAAATTGTATATCTTTACTTGAATAAAAGTAAAGGAAGTTTTTATATTATTTTATAATAATATATATCTGGAAAACATCGATTAGCTCACATCTTGTATAGGATTGGCATAAAATTAAAAAAGAGAGTTTTTAAAAACTTTTCGCGTCTTTATATTTTCTATAGCTATAGGTAGTATGTACTGTCGCACTTTGTAATAATCGTCGCACTTTGTAATACCTGTCGCACTTTGTAATAAATCCATCACACTTTTTAATACCTGTCGCACTTTGTAATAAGTCTTGCCGCACTTTGTAATATTAAAGCTGTCTAATTAAGTCTGTAAATTAAATTTTTCAAAAACTCAAGAACTATTTTCTTATCCAAATCTTCATCGTATCAGTTCTGTAAACTTTGACTTTTTTTGTGAAGACTGTGAAAACTGTCAGTTTGCACACTGAACGTTTGTGACCTAACCCCGCTTCAAAGCATCTTGATTTTAAGGCGGGGTACACCTAAAATCTATTTTCTTAATTTGGTACTTTTTCGGGAGTATAATTTCATGTCAGTAAACATAATCAACAGTGAATGCCAAAAAATAGTTTGTCTATTTTATTGTTCCCTAGGCAACCAAATGGCATTTGTTTGCATTTTTAAATTTTTAAAGGTTCATTCGAAAAAAAAAGTCTTTCTTTCCCAAAGGATATACCATAAAAATGACTTGAAATTAAAGTTAATATAGTATTCAATGTTATAAGCAATGGGTTTTGTCTTAGCTTAAATTCTTGCAGAGAGTGAATTTTTGAAAATTTATTACCAAAAATTGGACTGATTTTGCCACATGTACCAACTTTTTTAATGCTCAGGTGCAGAAACTTCTTGAGAGAGCAATAAGTGGTTTGCTATTTTTAAATTTACTTTAAATTTACTTCACATTTAAGTTGGCATAAAGTGTGTTAAGCAATTCAATGTGAGGGAGTTTTTTTTATGAAACAGTCCACTTCCGCTGAGTAGAATATTTGAGTCAAAACATGCTATCAGTTGAAAAAATCTAGCTCAGTTCAAACAATTTTACATTTTAACAATCAAAACCAGTTTATTTCTAAACCTAGCAAACAGAACTGTACTTCAGCGAAAAAAAATGTTTCAAAGTTTCTACACAATACAAAGATAGGATGTAAAACGTTTACTGTTTATTTCATGTTTTTAAAAATTATGTATTCATAAAAAAGAAAATTTACCTCAAAACAAAGCTCTTTTAAATGCAGAATCTTTGGCACAATGCTCCGTTTGGGTAAATAGTACTTTCAAACAACTCTTTACCTTTTGAGTTGTGTGCAGTTATTTTAACCAAACGTCTCAAAACCTGGACGCCAGCAACGCAATATTTCCCTCCACGCTTTTTTGCACTCCTCACATTCTCCTAAATCTTTACAAAAATTCATCAACTTGAAAACCTTACGACGTAGCATCGCGGTCACGTGGCCTTTTGACCGCGCTCAAAGTGGGTCAATTTTTTGGCGAGAATAGCTCATTAAAAGGTCGTAAAACAAAGGCTTCTTAAAATTTTTAG
>JAOBAY020090369.1:0-10153 GCA_025331085.2 Zoanthus sociatus
ATGAGGGAGCCCATAGTTTATAAGCCTTCTGGTTTCTTTATGGGCTTCCTCGCCATTTTTCCTTTTATAATTTTTAAGTATTTGATGTATATACATGTATTATGGCCAAACAAATCAATAAACTGAACTGAACTGAACAGATAAGCAGACAGATAATTACCTACCCAGTTTGGTCACTCCATAAAGCTCTCAATAGCAAGACAGATAAGCAGACAGATAATTACCTACCCTGTTTGCTCACTCCATAAAGCTTTCATAGTAAGACAGATAACCAGACAGATAATTACCTACACTGTTTGATCACTCCATAAAGCTCTCAGTAGTAAGACAGATAAGCAGACAGACAGTTACCTACCCTGTTGCTCACTCCATAAAGCTCTCAATAGTAAGACAGATAATTACTTACCCTGTTTGGTCACTCCATAGAGCTCCAACCTCATACAGATTCGGTTGTAATGTGATTTTGGATAAACCCGCATGTGCCGAGCTTCAACTGCCTCAAAAAGGAAACGTTTCACCACCGTACTGCGATCGTAGTTACCCTGAAATGTCTTCGTGAGACAAAAAATAAGATTGTATAAATTTTATTTTTACAATGAATTTTTCATTGGTTAACTAGCAAACGCAATGTCATGGTTTTGATCCCCATTTGTACTTATTAGGCCGCATGAATTTATAATTACAATCGGTATTTATTGATTATTTGTCAAAATGTTTTTTAAATAAATCTTGCTTTTGACAAACATTTATGACGTATACAGTACAAATTTACAGCCTAACCACAATGCAACAGTAAAACTAGCACTTTGTTTATTGATATTCGAGGACCCAGGATGAAAGAAATACGTGACTTTATTTTTAAAAAAAGAACCTATCATTTGCAATAAAACTAGGCTCTGCAAACCATTTCAGAAACAAGTTATCTTCACCAGTCCATTTTCTCTGTATTCTTTCCATGTAGTGCCGTCAATCGAGTACTGTACTTGGTAAGTCTTTACCCAATGATCTGCTTTAGAGTTGCCCTGTGTTGCCACACCACAGATGATGAAAACGGACTCAAGATCAATCTGAAGGTACGGGGTAGAGTCACGTGATGAAGCACACCACGAGGAACCTGCCGTGTAATCAAGCCTTCCATTGCTAGCTGGAGTGTTGGAGTCAAAGTTTGTGGAAGAAAATAATTGCCGGTCTCGTATTTTGCTTCTTTGTTTTAAACCAACTGGAGTCTCATCGCACCCGCCTAAACAATCCAAAGTTAAAAAAAAGATAATTTCTTTCAGGTTTTAAGTTCGTATTGATTCCACGTTAAATCTCATTCTCAAGCTTCTATTTTTTCATCTATCAATCAATCCATCCATCCATCCATTGTCGGTCTGTCTGTTTGTTTATCTATCTATTTATGTCTGTCTGCCTATTTTTCTAGATACTTTTCTCTCTATGTACTCTTGTCTGTCTCTCTCTTTCAATCTGTTTATTTGTGTTTTTTTTTTATTCAATTATTCAATTGATTTATAATTTATTTATTAATGCATTCGTTTACCTTTCCTTTCATTATCATACATCACACCTGATAATTATATCTCCGCATAATCAACCTGCTTGCACACGCTTCTTCATCTCTTTGCAGCACCATAGTAAGAATTATATATATATGCATGGCTTAGTTCTGATTTAACCATAAACAAAAACATCAATAGACTTTGTAGCTCAGCTTAAGCGGATTCGGAAATACTTATCAGATTATTTCTGTGAGAAAACAGTGCATGCACGAGTTCATCCGTTGTCATATTGATTTACAGGAACAGTCTCGTACACGACATTCCCACTTTTCTTGCTTGGAAAGATTCAGAGCATCCAAAATACCGCAGCTCAGGTTATGCTTCGTGAGGGAATCGAGTCCACGTCTCTCGGTGTCATGTCCGAATGTTATACCACTACACTATCGAGACAACCCTGCTGGATGCACAGCCATCTTGTCTATATGTAGGATATATTAACGTAGGTGACCCAGTTCAATTTTTGCTAGAGGCCAACTCGCAAGGCAAATTACGCGGATCCGAAATGGATGCAGTGTTTAAAGACAAATATATATAATATCTATAACATAGATAGGACCCTGCGCGTTCTCTGATTGGTCAAAAATCCATCTTTTATCAGAGTATAAAACATAGAAAAAGCGTGTTTTATTGTTTTTCACCACCTCTTGCCAATATTTTTGTTACTGAGTTCTCTACAAAGCAGCAGACAGTTTTGAAGACGAGAGTATTTCATCAAATAAACAAGAAGAAGCGAAAACTATCGAGAAGTCGCGTTTTGTCGAGTTATCAGAGGAATGCTTTGTTGTTTCTACTCGCGGCGTGTCAAATCTATATCATAAAGTAAATAAATAAGCTTAAGCCGTGTATTACACTGTGATAAAACACTCCGGACATTTGAGAATACTCGAGAAATGTAACTCCCCCGCGGATTGTGTTTTCTACATTTCCCTCATGTTCTCAAGTTCCTGACACCTTTTATCACAGTGTAATACACGGCTCAAGCTTCTTATTTGTTAAATATATGTATATGTATATAAATGTAGAACGGGTAGTCTTGCTAGGCAAAAACAGTGCTCAATGCTCGGAAGCAGAGCGAGATAGGTGTAAGGGTGAACTCAATAAAGACGCATAGATTCTTCTGCTACTCTGAGTTTCACGCTTTCGCGATCTTCAGACAGATTTATTATTTTATTTATGTATATATATATCACTTTACTAGTTGCAATGCTGGCATGCAGATGTTTTAAGCTTTTTGCACTTTATATACTTCAAGTACCTGCTTAACGTTATATATATATATAGAGGATATTACACGGTGGCGCAAACATATGAAGTTTATCTTCGAGTGGTGAAATATTTTTTCCACGAGAAGATAAACTTCATATGTTTAAGCCAACGTGTAATTTTCTTTTTATTATCTGAAGACTAAATATTGAATATTTCCGATTTTATTGTGTTTCTAACACAATTTTATTGTTTCATTGAACGATACGACACTCACAAAGGTGACATACGAAAACTGAATACTCCACTCGGGTCCCGGATGAAGTGGCATATGGAATCTACGAGTGTTTTAGTTCCCAGTAAAACACTCTCCTCCATATAAAAAATGTAATTATCGACTACTCAATTGTTCTCACTGGCTACCTGGTTAGTTTAGCCTTAAATTGTTGTTACGGGTGGTCAGCATCCTTCCATGTCTTAACTATACTTTTGCTGTTCAAATTTGTTTTCATTTATATACAAGGTGGAAGAAAATAGCTGTTGCTATTTTTGTTGTGCGAATACGGTAAATGAAACGATTCGAGTTTTTTTTTGTGTCACTCAAAACTAGTTTTGTGTAAATTCTGCCTCCAACAAACGACGTTATGCCGGATAGATCTTTTTTTTCCTGTTCTTACACGTTTGCTCCAGCAACAATACATCTCAATGCCCGCGGATTCTCCACTCGTGCAAAAACGGATGTTAGCATGGAGTAGTGATAGGTTTCTGGACCATTTCTCATTATTCCATGGCCCATAGATTGAAATCCATGTTAGTTCTTAATTTTGTTTCTGCAGGAGGCATTGTAAAATTAGACAAAGATAAACAGTCCTTGCAAAGGTTTCCTGTTACTGAATAGTTTACAGCAACATGTATTACTAAGGTTGTTGAGGTCACGGTAACAAAGGAAACAATAAAAGTTGTTTAGGATTTAAGAAATCAAACATGTTTTCCGTGCCATCATATCCTGGTGAAAACCAACGCAAACGTTTGAGGGAATTCGGGAGCAGATCATTGAAAAACCGGGACTCGGTTGAGGCACGGTAACACGTTTTACTTCTTTTATAGAATTATTATTTTAACAAAAAAAGACAATATTAATTCGAAGCAAGTATTTATCATTTTTTCTTTTATGAAACTGTAAATTCTTACAACTTGGAGACAGCCAATCATATTGCTCATATAATTTTCGAGCTTCGTAACGCTATGACGGCGGACGTGGTTAGCGCAGTTGGTAAGATCTCTGCTTTCCAACCACAAGGTCCCTAGTTCGATCCCGGCAGTTTGCCGAGGTTCGAATATTTGTGTGACCTTCTTTTGCACCTAAACCAGCTCAGCTTTCTATCTTTCTGGGGTAGGTAAATGAGTACCGTCCAGGGGGAGACTAAGGCTCTCATCCGCTGAACACTACAGAAACCGGAGATAAGCACCGGCTCCATGGGCCACTAGGTTTGTAAAGGATTTAGCTTTTTTTATAACGGTTGTAAAATCAAAACGCACGTACTATCCAAATTATTCTATAAAGTTTTCAGTTTGTATTGTCTATCATTAATTTTGGTGAATTCATAAAATGAAAGTCCGGCCGAGTCTTCACCCGCTGAGTTTGTTATATTTAAAATATGTACAAAAAGGCATTCTTTGTTTTGGCAAATAATTCGCATGCCTAGATGAAGTCCGTAAACATTTAGTTTTTTGCACTAGTATAAATTTTAGTACTTTAGCCATAACAGTAATAATCATTTATACATTTATTAGAAAGGCTATTGATAGTTTTCGGTGTATTCACAGCTAGCGCCATCGCGGTCGCATTATTTATTTTTTTCAAATGTTAAGTTTGAAAAAGAAAAACCATTTCCATACTTACAAACACTTTTATTTAAAAAATGTAACATGTTTTCTGCGCCTTCATAGCCTAGTGATTGGAAGAATCCGAGAGCATACAGATTTTTATTTGCTGTAGAACTCTCACAAACTTTACCGACCTTGTCACTAGGCGCTGGTTATCGATGGTGCGCACGAGAAGGCACCCACAGGGAATCCCTCTGTAGGTATCGGAGGCATAGTAACACATAGGTAAATGCAGTTTCAACCAATGAAAAACACTAAAATAAAGCTCACCCCGACCCTCAATCAAGAAGCACTTCCTGCGGTACGTTCAGAAAGGCCTTCAAAATGCCACGTTGAACTTTTTTTTTATCGAACTGTAAGTATTTTATGAAGCTACTTTTTAAATAAATATAGCTCTATGCTAATGAAAGTAATGTCTCTGTTTGATAATTTTGTTAAAAATTCAAGTGCTAAACAGAGTGCCGACTTTCTATATGACGTGGTGATGTAAGAAGCAACTGTTCTGAGCCCGCCATGAAAGTTCAATATTGCGCCTTACCGGCCGAGTGTAGTATTTAGAAGGTCGAGTTTATTGTGTGGCCAGTTGCTCAGTTTGTATTTGTAAACAAAACACAAACTGAAACCGTCTCTAACCCTTTTAGTGCATGCATTGTACGTCGCGATTACCATAACCAATTTACAATAATTTATGGATCTAAGAATTCTTTTAAAAAATATTTTAAGCTTTGAGGTAGGCCGATCAGGGCGCCCGCGGGTCTTTACAAAGTCTTAAAAAAAGTCTTATTTTTTATTTTCAATTTTTAAGGCCTTAAAGAGGTCTTTAAAATGGAAAAGTTCTTTGTTTTGTTCTTGAAATGTCTTAAATTTGATTTCAATTCAAAGTGTTTCTTTCATTTCTTATAGTTTTAAGCTTTTATTTCTCTGGCTATCTCAGTTTATCATAAACTCTGAATGAAAAGTGTATGCGGCGCAGTCACTCTTCAAAACCCGCAATCCTTTTGGACTGCGGACTATCACTTTATCATGCAAGCAACATTTTGAGGAGTGTAGGTCTTCAGCTTTGGAAGCTCGGGTCTTAAAAAGTGTTTTATATTTTTTGTGTTGAAACCTGCAAGGAATCCTAGCAGACAATAAAGAGTACGGACCGTTTCGGTTTTAAGGAAATTAAGAAAATAGATTTCATGTGTATATTCCTTCCTTAAAAGAATTCTATAAAGTTGTTCTTATGAAAAAAAAAAGGCGTGTAGTACATCAGCATTTATTTATTACTTTTATTTTTAAGGATTCACAGTATATACCCTGACCTCTAGTGATATGGTATTGGTGGTGTAATTTTTGAGGAGCCAAATATGTTTTTTGTCAGATGCTAAAGTAACTTGTTCCAAGCTCCCATTTGCTGCGAGCGAAGCGAGTAGCCTCCTATATTCGGAACACAGTGACAGTGTAATCTTCAGATGTCGCTAGCAGCGAACATGCGATAAATACGATCAACGGTTCAAGTTCATACCGTATATCAAGAGTCGATTCAAGGGTGTTACGAGCATTTCGGTACACACCGATACATGCATGGGTCTTAAAAAGTGTTTTAGATTTTTGTGTTGAAACCTGCAAGGAATCCTAGCAGACAGTTAACTGAGCACGGCGAGTTTCGGTCTGAAAACCATTTTCTTAAAAAAGAAAATATCAAGAAATTAATAGCCTTTAAATGGATTTTTTCAGTGAAAATACTTCAGAGTTTAATAATTGAACCAAAGCTTTACATTTAATAATTTTCAAATCAGCCAGTCATAAAAGCTTCTTTCTAAATATTTCAAGTCGATAGAAATTATTTTCTTTCAATGTTTTGATGTTAGTATTCGAATTAATTGCTCAATATTTCTCACCTTAGTTTTACAATCTATTCCTTGTCAAATCTTCAGCGCCGTCATCTCAGTTTTGCTTCCTTGATGTTTAAGAACTGATGTATTCTAACCTCGGCTTGTCCGCATTTTCCAGGTTTTTTCTATTTTTGAGTCTTTAACGAGCGTAAAGATCGGTATCTTGATTTCTATATTGTTGTTTGAACAATGCCGCTGTAAATATTTTCAATGAAAGCTGAAAATTGAATTCAATAATGAAAATTTTATTTTGATTTGGAGATCTTACTCTTATAGGCCTCATTGCAGTTATACCAAAAGGTGATTTCCTTAAAATGCATTTTAATGTCGCTATACATATGTAGTATATGTATATGTATATCTAAAGAAAAAATGTTAGATTCGTATGAAATCTTATTTTATTGATGACATTGAAAAATGTTTCTTATCATTCTTAATTAATATTTAGTCTCTTAACTTTTGTAAAGAAAAGATATCTTAAAAGAACTTACGCATTTTTCCGAATTCAGTTTATCAGGAAGTTCATACCACGAAGTATAAAGGTGGATCACGGATGACTTATTTGCGTGTTCATTTGCTCTTGTGTTGTTCGAGATATTCGTTTAGCTGTAGCTGTTCTTAGACTTGATATTTTAAATAGAAACAAAACAGAAAATCCAGTGTCGAATATTGATACGTTAACGGCTGAACGATAATTAAGTTCGTTCTTCCTTCCATTAAATATCCAATTTATGTGCTTAGATAATAAATCAATCAAAAATTGAGAGGTTTATCTTTATATATATTGGGAAAAAATCTTATAGCTTTCATGGGTGTAGCAGTAGATTTTCAAATGCATTTTTGTTTTTCATTAACGTAATAATTAAAAAACGTTTCTTGAACTGCAACATCTGCTCTTGGAAAATGGATAAGGATAGATTTATTCGGATAAATAAACAATGGAAAGAAAATCTGCTAACAATATTATTGATTTTGAGATATAATGTTTTAACATATCTATACAATTGAATATATGTAAACGTGAAGAATTCCCAAACAAAATTATTGCTATTTAAAGTCAGTTGTTGATGTTAATTTTAAATTTTGTCAACATAAAGTAAACGTCTTTTAAATAAATGCTTTTTAGATTTTATTTGTATAATTTTTTTGTTATAATATTTATTGTCGAATTCTTCATTTAAGTTTAGTCATGTCATTAAAACTAAATATAGTTTAAAAAGTAATTTATAACGATTCTTTTAACAACATTTCGTTTACCGTTCAATCCTTTCTTTATTTGTAATTGTTTTTTTTTTATTTTTAAGTCAATCGCGATTTAAGTTAAAGTGCCCCATTCAAATGGTCTATTTACGTGCATCTTTTCATTTTACCAATTATTCCTTTTTACTATAACAAAATTGTGCAACCATATTGTAATTTTGATCCATAACTCGGAAATCCTTTAATTTATAACCCGTTGGTATATTGGGTGATTAAAAACCGAGGCGAGAAAGCAATATATCATTGTTAGTGGCGATATATAGCTTTTATCCACAGTAGTGGGATTTCAATTTTAGCCAAACACTGCGCTTAATTTTATTGCACGTTTTAAAGTACTTATCAGTAGTTTCGGTCATTTGCTCTACCAGGAATGTTAATTTTTCGTTCGTCTTTTCCCGAGTTGAATTTGATTTAGGGTCTCTTTACATGTAGCGAGTACCCGGCTCTATTGAAGACGGGCTATCCCGGCTTGCTGATTTTCCCGCCGCTTAGGCGAGCTGGGGCACCTGGCATGTCGGGGCGCCTGGCATGCCGGGACAACTTTTTGCATGTCAAGGCTTGTAGCCGAAATATGTCGACCGGGCGGAACGAGATTTGACCTGATCAAATGACGCGTCTCTGCTAAGCAACCAGGTGATAGCACGAAGTGTTCACGTTGAACTTGTCTCGGCCAGGCGGAATGACAATTCCAGCATATTATTGTCCTGGCAACTCTCTCCATGTAAAGAGGTCTTTAGGTTTATATTCTAAGAAGGAGAAAATTAAATTTGTGGAAGTCGCCGATGATTGAATTTGATGAAGAACAAGAAAAGATCCAAACACGATAAGGAAGATTGCATGAAATATAGAATAAAGCCTTTAATGTGTTTTGAAAATTTTGTTGAATAAAAAGATAATTCCTTTGTCGCTTGGATACAAAGACATTTTTTACCGCTCGAAGAAATCTCGCATCTCTTCGTGGCCATGTAATATCCGCTGATTGATACATATATACTGGTAACAGGTCAACTTTTAGGGCTTCAGTGAAATCCCCCCTGCCGTAGTGATACAAAGCTCTAACCATAATCGCTATGAAACTACAACCGGAGAGGAAGATCAGTTTTCAGTGGCTCCATCAAAGCCACTCTAAAGTGAACAATGAGCCTTAAGAGTGAGTTAGTAACATGGTGTAAACAGCGACGTTATGCCGGAATAATCGTCGCGGTTATGAAAAGCAATTCAAGGACTCGCGAAAAGAAAAAAATTCAGAATTCGAGCCCGTGATCTCTGCGATACTGGTTCAGCGGCCTTAGCCAACTGAGCTATGAAGCTACGGCTAATTAAGTTTGTATTGTGAAAGTTTTTGCGTTGGAATATTTAAAATATAAATGACGAGGTTCAGGGACAGAGATGTATTGTAATGTGATTTTTAGTATCGTCTTTTTAAACGACAAAAAGCTAGAAAAATGAAAGTATAATTACAGTTAAAGGTTTTTTGATTTTGTACGAAATTTTAATTGTCCTGTAGACTTGACAGGCCCGGTTTGTCTGTGCTGTAGCAGCCGCGAGAAAGCAAACCTTTATCTACTTGACATCAAGAACAAAGATATGGTCTTACTGGACTCTAAGGTTAGTCTAAAATATGCATCCTCTCTTTTGTTCGCATCTGTCACTGGAGAGTCGTGCAAAAATGCCCAATCTCGATCCATTTCTTCCTGCTTCAACTGCTACTGATTCTTTTCATCATCCATCTCGCCTTATTTCAAGCGCTTGACCTTGACCTTGACTTTACTTCGTTTAAGAGGATGACTTTTCTTATCAATCGGTTTGTCTCTCCTTTCTATCGATCTTCCTTATAATATTCCGTTCCGTATGTTGTATTTTACCTCCTGATTTTAACCCTCAAGTCCCATCTACATCAAGAGCAATTTTTATGTGACAAGTTCTATTTGACAAATTTTATTTGTCAGTGTAACTGAAGCCCCGCGTATACACGAGCAATGTTATTCATCAATTTTTATTTGCATGTGTAATAATTGTCATACAAAAATTGAAGCTTTCCAACGTAACAAAATTTAAGGCGGAAAGCGTATAGGCTATATACTTTCACGATTACGTGCAGTGTGTGTAATATGTTTCTTTCTAACTTGCAGATTCAATCACGTGTTTTGTGCGTGGAAGTTCTTGATGAAGACACTGTCATTGTGGGTACAGTATCTTGGTTCATCCACGCTTTTGACATCGAATCTAGGTACACCTGCATTTTATCGAGTTGTATTACCTCAAAATATTTTTAAAAATGTACTTCTAGACATGTTGTGGTTTTTGATTAGGTGATTCGCAGGACTGTCAAAACTTGAGAGTTCAAAGTCACTGAGGAGGCGGACT
>JAOBAY020090377.1:0-10152 GCA_025331085.2 Zoanthus sociatus
GTGGCAGTGCCAGTTATATAAGTGGCAGTGCTAGTTATGTAAGTGTTTCTGCATCATGTCCCCTACGGGCCACCGTAATATATATATTACTCTTCTTAATTTTATCGAGCACTTTGAAATAAACTTAAAACAAACTTAAATATAAATTATGCACTGAAAGGGCTATCGAATCATTGTTGATCCTCCTGGCTGGGTATATATATATAATATACAAATATACATACATACATAAAAAGGTAGATATAAGTTTGTAATATTATACTTTTCCTTTTCAAATACAGTTGAAGATGTGCTTGCTGAAGAGGTCCGAAGGAAACAAAAAAGAAAGCCTCGAATTTGCAGCTCATGCAAGAAACCAATGAAAGGGCACCAGAACAACAAAGATTGTCCGAAGAACAAATAGTTAAATGTGTATTAAAAATGTTGGCATATCAGAGTAAAAATTTACTAGCTAAACTAAGTATATTCAAAGTAGAAATTGACCAAAGTTATCAGTTATCCAGTCCAACAAATCCAGTAGATTCATCATCTGAATTATCTCCACTCTCAAATGTAGTTCTAATAGCATGGTATGCACATGCCGGTAGTGGTATCCTTCTTCGGCCAATCGGTCCATAAACCATTCGAGTAAATTGTCTATATGCTATGCTTCGAAGATATCTGAAAGTAATCATAAAATATATGTCAATAAACTAATTTCGATATATTAAAATTCATCTTGGGCCCAAGGGTTGGGGGAATAAAACAAAAGATATCACTGTAGGCATTGGTGAATGGATAATTTATTTCTTATATTTTATTCCCCCAAGCCTTGGTTCCAAGCTAAATTTTTATATATCGAAAATGGTCTATTCCAACATAAGGTTTAATAAAATCAATAACTTTTTGAACAATTCCATTGCTTGCAGTTTCATAGTGCTAGTGAAATAAACTGAAAACTAGGCTATGAAAATGGCTTCTTGTCACTTTTCGCTCATTTTTACTAACAAAAAACTAGTTTAAGCATTCTCTAGCATTTATTTTTTTCTTTCTTTATTTGATACTAATTAAATAAAAGTAAAGCTATCAACAATAAAATTTTTCAAGTTTGTTATTTTAAAAGAATTTTTCCTTCACAAGTCCTTAGACCTAGATTTCCGTTAAGAATTTAAAAACGAATGGCCTTGCTAAGCCGCTTGTGGTAAACAAGGATATTAAAGTTTTTAAATTATGAACAAAGAAAACAGGGTATAAAAAGGTTTTGACAGATTCAAACAACTCGGAAAAATATTGATAAACAAATATAATCGACTGAAAGCCGAATTCGATCACTTGTATGATTAAATGTAAATAAAAGATCGCAATGATATATAAATTTCAATTTACCTGTTCTCTGATTCCCTTTGCGTATAGCATTTATGCTGTCTAGTGCTAAATTTTCCAGCCGCATATTTTAAAGACCATTTTTCCAATCACACAGGCCTGAAGCCTGGATACTCCCTAACACAAGATGGCACGGAATTGCTATTTCCTTCTTCTTCCTTGACTGCTTTCTTTAGCTCTTCCATACACTCCTCGATTTCTGTACAACAGAAAGCCTCAGCATAGTTCTTTGACTTTGAAGTCTGGCATTTCCCGCATTTGCATTAGGCATCAAAAGTAAACCTGCACCTACCAGGTACTAATTGGAATTACTCCACTTTTTTGCTTCTCCAGCTGTTTTTCTTCCTCCATATCTTTCCTCTCTGCAGTATAATTTTGAATCCAATCCGGACTTGCTAGAGGTTCTTCCGCATATGGACCAACCTTGGCATTGTTTTGTGTATCGCTCGTAGCGTCATGGCGGATTTCAGCATCCTCCTCTATTTCCGTAAAATCAGGCTCCTCTGAAGAAGAGTCATGAGATAAAGGCTCTTCGGTTTCAGATTCAATGTTATGAAGAAAACAAAAGAAGGAAAAACAGCGCAAAACAAGTGAAATTTCTGAATTTTTCCTGAACGCAAACTTATTCCACAGCGAGTATAGAAAGGAATGTGCTTAGCCCTGAGAATGACGTCACTCTGCCCCAGGACCTACCTTGCCAGCAGGCCTCGGTCGCTCTTTCAAAACAGAGAGTTTTTCGGAACATTTAATGCAAAAAACTGGTAAAATATGTGTTTTGATTGGAAAAAAAAACTGTACCATCGATTTTCCAATATCAAAAACACGAAATCAGCAAGGTTTTGATTTTGATGATATGTATATACATTTTAATAAAGTGTACATCAAACAATTTTTGGCTTAGCATGTGGGCCATCTTTTCACGAGATGGCCTGTGCTCCCCAGCCAGTATGTTGCAAGAAAATAACGGCAAGATCTGGTTTCTAAAGTATTCATACAAGCATCGTTGATATTTGGATTTGTAACCTCTTCATGTTCGAACAGTACATATTCCTATGCAGTTATCCTGGTGTATTTCTGTTGTTTTCCTGTTGCTTCACTGCTGTTGTGGCAACTATTTTTTCCGCTATTATGCTCTCCTCTCCAGATTTTTTTCCTTTTCTTTTTGCCTTTTGTGCTGCAGCATATCTTCTCCAATCTGCCATGTTGATATGGCCGGCAAAAATCAATCATGTTTTTTACAGTGTTTCCTGTAACTGTGAATACCAGATAAAATTTTGGAATATTTTTTTCTTGACCAATCAGATGCGAGGTGAAACCGGGGAAAGATAACCGCGAAACCACAACAGCCTAAAAGGTTTCAAAACGTGTGCTTTTTGCTTTTTATATTTATTCAGAGTTTAAGTAGCCATGTTCCAGGGGTAGGGAAATAATGAATATGGAGTACTAAAGCTTGGTTTCCCTATAGTCGTCCATGTTGCAAAGATTGTTTATGTCTCTTCTCGTGGTGAAAAAAAGATGGACACAATTGAAGCGATTCTTGCATTAACTGGTTTCCATTAAATTGTATGTAACAGATCTAAAGGTTGAAAAGGCTGAGACTAGTCAAAACAAAAGTCGAAATGGCAGCAGTCGATTGAAGGAGACTTTTGGGGTGTTATTTTCTTCTTTGGGATGTTTGGCAAACAAGAAGAGAAAGAAAAAAAAATTATAATTTGTTGCTTGTTAATCACTTTCTGATATAATGTATGCGCCTAATTAACATGGCTGCCTTGAGCTTTAGCTCCATCATTTTTATAGTATTGTTTCACTGCTGTGTTTTATTAAGAGATTTTAAAGTATCGACTGATACATGTGGATATTTTCTTGTGAGACAATCTGGCCACAACTTCGTGATTGCGAAAAGGGAAAAAAACTCTACGGTTTCTTATCTTCAAATTGCCCGATCAGTGTATGGTAAAAACATGGGGAATTCTGTTTACCTCTTCCATTGTCCTACAAGGATATTACCATTGACATGGTCGTAGAAATCCAACCTGGCCCATACTCTCTACTATTTAATTCTACAGTTTTATACAATTTTGAGCCTAATAATCTGCTTCCTGCAGTTTTTGATTCATGTTTAAATTTCAATCTTCCTGCCAAGCATATTAATTATTCAAGACTACAACTTCTGGACCTTCGTTCTAAGATTCCTGTGCCAAGAAATCTTTTCTCGACTCTCAAGAACCTCGGAATTCTTAAAACACACCTTGTGCTTGCTGGTGTAGCGGTGAAATGTAGACGTCGTCGTATACTGGTGATTCTTGGAAGACGAAAATTTCAAAATACACACTTGCAAGGAAAAAAAATAGTATATTATCAAAATGTAAACAGATCTCACTGTACTGAAAGAATTACTGTTCCGGCACAAAGAAACAAAGGTAAATTGATTACAATCCCAAGATCTCGACTTGCAACTTTATTTCAATCAGTAAACACATCATTATCTGTGGTCGATTCTTTTACAACCATGTCTATGTGCCTCATGAATACCAGATCAATTTCAAATAAGACTGAGCTTTTTCTTGACTATGTTGGTGAAAATCGCCCCGATTTCATCGCATTAATGAAACATGGCTCTCTCTTAATGACCGAGCAGCGAGGGCTGCTGTTATACCCTGTGGTTCTAAACTTATTGACTGTCCGTGTGTCAGTCGCTCGGCAGGTGGGACAGCTTTATTCTTAACACAGAACATGGATATACAGTTACATAAAATTTATTTGTAATTATTGTTTAAAATCTAAAATAAAGACATGAACAACAGAACCATGGAAGCTTTCAACCAATGGAAGTTGATAGGAAAACTGAATCCACTCCTGAGAGTGATCACCTCATCAACTACCACAAGGCAAAACTTGTGTTTGAACTAATCCTTATGCTATACAAAGACAGTTTTTACACAGAAGTTAGGGTTCCTACTCTAGTTATTTCTACTCGATCATTTTCTTTTTTCTCACTAAAATTAATAGTCTTCCTCCCCAAAATAAATTCAACTCTTCTTTTTTCCCTTCATTTCTACTAATCACGTTAATATACTCATAAACAGAAAAAACCCATTCATAAATGTCAAAATAATTACCGTATTTTTGCTCAGGACTAATTATTTTGCTTAATCTCCTTTTTTGTAAAAGCCAGGTAAAATCTACAAGTACCCAAATTAGTTTGTTTTCTCACCAAAATCACTTTAAATTTAATATATAATGTTACAGTACCGTCTGAAATGCAAAAAATTATTAAATTCCTTAAAAGAAGCTTTCAAAGTAAAAAATAATCTTTCCAAACGCATATTCGGTTCTTGAGATATTAGGAGTGAAACTGTTACAAGTACCCAAGTTAGTTTGTTTTCTACATGCGGTTATATAAAAAGTTACAAATTAATCAGTTTTTTTACCTATTGCCACAAAATTTGGCACTCCAAAACTGTGTCAGGAAATTTTGAAACTCAGCTTAGATTTTTTTTATCGGATGATTTGTCAGAAAAACTCTTTTGCAAGCATCTACATCTACATCTACTTTATTATTTCACAATACCTTGCAGTATAGCGTGAAAGATCAAAGATCAATAAATAAATAAAAGTATAAAAGTATAAAAATATTATATTATAATTATAAATATTGTAGTTAAGATTGATTGATTGATTAAATATAATTTATACTTAAAATGTTAATAGTAAAAGGAATATATGTATATAACAATTAAAATAAAAAAATATAGATTTACAAGCCTTGCTGACTAACATAGTATTGTAATGCAGCTTCCTTGAATTTCTCAATATTTGATTGAGAAGCAACAAATTTCAAGAATTGGCTATAAAACGTGAACGACCAAGTGTATCAAAAATCGCTGACACCGTTTTGGCAATCGAGCTGTGAAGATAAAAAAGTGATAACAAACAATAGTTTAGCTCTCAGTCGAACGGACTTGGAACTTTGCGAAGGAAAAAACATTGTTTCAAACGAAACGCTCAATTTTGCTGATAAAGAAAAAAAATAGAATATAATTTAAACCATCTTTTAGAGAATTTTATTAGCTTTCCAGTGATATATAGGTTTAGGGGCATCCAATGCATAGTAAAAGAGTTTCGGAATGATAAGTGAAAACATCCATATAACGGTACCGTAACCTTAAGTTAAAATCAAGTCTTGCAAATCCATTCAAATACAGATTTCTTAATTTTGAGATACTGCAGTAAAGTTGTGTTGTTATAATTGTCCTCAATCATGTTTATTTGTAGTGGTTTAACTAAATTATTGCAGATTAACCTAATCTCAAAAATCAGCAATGCAAACCACACCAGACATAAAAAGTAATAATACATTACGTATTAATAAATCACCTTGCAGCTTCATAGCACGTTGGCCATTAATTTCACTGTCAGTGATAAATCTTTCTATAACATTTCTAAAGAAAATTTACAACTCACTTTCAAATGACAATATTAATCTAATAATTAGTCAAAATAATATGTTCTGTATTCTCACTTAGCTGGAACACAAAAATTAATTTGTGTTACATGTTCTACAGTCTGATAACCAACCACAATCAGTGCTCTTATCATGTTCCTTTTTCCCAGTCAAACTCATCTGAACTATCTCCAGAATCAGGTTCATCCAAGTAACTGTAAAGGTCATAACTGGATGATTCCAGAGTGACAGTACCCTCAAAGCATCTCATATGATCCATAATTTCAGGATCAAATGCTGCCTGTACATCTTCAAAAATGTCACGTAAAATTTCTAGAATAACAAATGCATGAGAATAACTTTAGACTGGGTAATAGTTCATTAAATCATCCACACGGAAAATGAATTGGCAGTTCTGGACTAGTGACTTGATTAAGTCCTTTGAAAATCCATGAGTGCTGACAGTGTCAAACAATGATACTTGTCCACGGTCCAATTGTTTTTTCATGTCTAGCAGCGCATTTTCAAACATTTCTTTTTGTTCCCCTGATACTGCTTGTTCCAAGGATGGCAATTTAACTTCTTGCTGTCCACACGGTTGGTTGAATGGCAAGTCCACTTTACAGTCAGATTCCTCACATCTACATTTTCGTGCACAGTTTGAGCAGCATGAAGTGGTTCAAGTTCTTGTCTTTCTTTATGGAATGGCCCATAGATTTTTTTTTCAAATACAGTGTGTAGACTTTACAAATTCTTTAATCCTTCTTTCACAATGAGCAAGTTGATTGCCATAATAAATTGTTACATCATGTGCACTACAACCATTCCTCCCTGCTCTACCAGCCTCCTGAATGTGGTCAACCAAAGTTCGTGGTGGTCCGAAGTGTACCACATATTGGACATATGGAAAGTTAACGCCCATACTAAGGGCAGATGTTGCCACAACAATTCTGATGTTCCCTTTGTCAAACTTTGGGGAATCCAACACCCGGTTTTTATAAACTTGAAAGGTGTGGGAATGGTATATTCCAACAAGACGATTGGCTGGAGACTGTGGCTGATTTGCTACATAAAGAGTCTCCAAGCTTTCTAAATATATAACAAACCATCAGAGAAACATCTTGTAAAGTGTAACAAAAGGTTAATGTCTTTGGCATTCCCAGATTTTTTGCCCTTATCTCAGTAATCCATTGGAAATGCTGCCGATGATTGGCCCTGCTTGTCTGAATTACGGTATGTCTAATTTTCTTTCTTTCTGGTGAGATAATGAGCGTTAGGCAATCGGTGTGCAGTGCCAGCTGTCACTTAATAATGCCAATAATATTTGAATCCGCAGATCCAGTCAGTGCAATTAATGGTACACCTGGAGTTCAAAATACTCTCATTAAATAAGCATTCATTTAAAGAAAAATTATAACAAGAAATGGGTTACTGTCCATTTAAACATATACTTATTTATGCATGCAAACCCTAACTTCTATAGCAATAAACATGAAACTGCATGCATAAATAAGTATACGCCTAGATGTAAGTTATCCTATTTCTTGTTCTAAGTTTTCTAAATGAAATTTTTCTGCCTCTGTTCTTGCTTTTCCTCTATGTTAGTAAGTTTGTTTTTAATAACTGTTAGGAAACATAACATTTCCTACTTCAGGTTGTCCTTTCTACAACGAGAAAAGAAAGGCATTGAAATTATGTTTTTTAGTAGTTAAGAATATTGATTTCAATAAGTTAGACTTAATACAAAAAATGTAATTATTATTCAAAAACAATAAAGTGGTTAAGTGCTTATGTCATGTTGCCGTGACGACCATATTTTTAGTTCCAAACAATCTTTTTCAAATCTAATATGGGGTTGCTGTCTATTGTATCTCTCGTTTCTTTCTTCGATGGAGAGAACAAATCAATCGCTAGAGGAGAAAATCATGTTAAATCTAATCACGTTGAAGCATTTTCGTACTCGGCTGGTGTTCTACGTGGTGAAATACACGCAAGCATGAAACAAAAGACATACAAAGTCACGGTGAGTACCGACGCTTGATTTTGCACTCCTTCGCTTTTGTTGCTGCAAGGTTTTGGTTTACCAAATGTTTGTCTTGCCCTCAAATACTTCATACTCTGAATTCAATAACCGTTGATTGAAAAATTACTCGGCTTTCATTGTTTTATAGATTTATCTAGATGCTAAAATGACGATAAAGAGCTGCGAATGCGAGTGTCCGCGTGGGGCATTCAAGTGCAGTCATGCCGCCGCGCTGTATATTTATGGCATTCAGAATCTTAGCTGCACGGACTTGGAATGCCAGTGGAAGAAGAAAAAGGTCCCCAAGACAACAGAGTCCGCCACTGAGATGTTTCCTAGGCCAAAAAACTATGAACCTTTGACACGGAAGCCAAGTGACAATGATCGTGCGTGGCTGTACAACGAGCTGCGTCAGTACGGAAAATTTACGGGACTTTGCTGGCTCATGAGTCCAGAGCCTCGACCAGTTTCTCAGCTCCCAATAAAAACAGTTGAGGAAATCATTTTCTCGGAGGAGTTTCTAAAGAAGCCCACAGCAGCTTCACAGCTAAATTACTTCATGGAGAAAGTCAAAGTTACAGAGGCTGCTGTAAAGGAAGTCAGTAGAATTACCTCTGGCCAGAGGGAGAGTCCAGCCTGGCACCAGGTACGGAAAGGTAGACTGACTGCCAGTAATTTTGGTGTTGTAATAAAGGCTAAGAGAGCAACTCCCGCCCTCATCAAACGCCTACTAGGAGAGTATGACATCAGCAAAGTGAGAGCAATAGCTTGGGGAGTGGATAATGAAGCCATGGCTGTCAAAGCCTTTACTCAAATAACCGGACTGAAACCCATCAACACCGGTTTATGGTTGAAAGAGTCTGGTGTACTTGGTGCATCCCCTGATGGCCTTGTAGGCGAGGACAGTGTACTGGAAGTCAAATGTCCGTACACTGCCAGAAATGACACTATTACAGATGCTGCCAAGAACAAATCCTTCTGTCTGCAATTTGTAAATGGGGTCTGCACTCTAAAAAAGGACCATGTTTACTGGGACCAGATCCAGGGGCAGATGTTTCTCACTAAGAGAAGGTTGTGCCACTTTGTTGTGTGGACAACAAAGGAGACAGCTGTTCTAAAAATTGCAAGGGATGAGTTGTGGAAAACCAAACTGAATGTTATGGAAGACTTTTACTTTCACTATATTTTTCCAAAAATAGTGGAAGGAGAACTTTAGTTACTTTGTATTATGCAGGGCGAGTAGAGCAAAAGGGGGGACATTATTCAGCAGAGCAAATGCTCGGATAAAGGTGAAGGGGGAGACTTTATTTTGCAGAGCTGATACATCAGAGGGATAGGGAGGGAGACCTGGAGGGGCTATATATTTCAAGGTTGGTTAACAAAGAAAAAGAAGAAATTATTTGTTTGCAGAAACAATTAAATAAGGGGGAAGTTATTTATTATATGAAGATAATATAGCAATGTAGTGAGCAGATGCGAGTATACTGGTAATAAAGATGTTTATTTGCATGTTTATCAATACAACCGAGTACAATATGCCATTCAGTTTAACCAGAAATTAAACACAAGTTATGTAATATACCCGTTTTGCTATGCTGGGCAATAAAAAAATTCAATTACATTACATATCACACTCAAACTGAGTTCCCCTCTTTCCATCTACAGTAATATGTTTGAAAACATACTGTACACAGTTCTATGGAGGGGAGAGGACTGAAGGGGTACAATTCCCTGAGTTTCGCCTGCTTTGTAAACAAACTTCAAGTATTTAAAGCAAGAAAAAAAGGGGAGTTTCAGATGATTTCTGGAGCTAAATACTTTGAAACACTTTTCTTAACACTATGGGCTAATAAAATAAGAAAAAATAAAAAAAATCTGTCATACTGGTATACACTTTAAAAAATCCTGGGCCTTAAGAGACTAATCTTTATTTAAACTAGGGAGAATTAGTATTTAGAGGGAGCTAAGTTTGGGAATGAATCAGAAATGAGAGTTGACAGAAAAAGAAAAAGAATGTATGCACAAAAACACACACATTGGGAGGGAGGGCAGGATAAATTTTACAACCTGCTTGGTTTTGAACTAAACACTGTCCATCTCCCTCAGCCAGAAATAATTAACAGTGCATATAACTTCAATTACTGTGCCCTTTTGGGATACTACTCAAATTCAAAACCCTCGCAACAATCTTTTATGAGAGGAAACTGTAGATTAACTAAAGCTGCACAGAGCTGAAACAATTTATCAGCATAGCACCTCAGGTAAGAGGGTACAAAATGCAGAATTTTAAAGCCTTTCAGTCGAGCATTAGCTCGCTCCACAT
>JAOBAY020090388.1:5000-18094 GCA_025331085.2 Zoanthus sociatus
TTCTTTTACTAGCCATTTATTGAAATTCTGAGATGTCTTCCTTGATAAACACAGAAACTTGTATTTTGTTTACTTGCCAAAGTGGCTAGTGTAAATAGTAAATCTACTAGCAAGCCAAAACGGAATTTCTACTAGTCTGTGGCTAGTTGGCTACCGTTAGTGTCGAGCCCTGTTATTTATTAGCCAATTTGAGCCTCACTGTTCTTATTAAGTTTGTTCTAAATAGAAAATAGTATAGAAGCTTTCTGCAGGAATCAGTTAGCGCTGTCTGCATAAAAACGTCTATAATCAACATTTGCCGACATCGCAAACTATTCAAATAACATTTTTACTTAGTAGTTGTACTTGCAACTTCGTAATTGGCAATTTAGCAAGTAAGCGAGTTACATTTACTTGATTACAATTTACCAATTCGTGATTCTACTAATCTACTAAAAAGTTGAACTGTATTCTTCCTGCCATTCGTTGAGAAATTGTACTTGGTAAACTCTCCTCATTCCTTACTCATTAGCCTCCACAAAATTGGCGGGAAACAGACCGGTTTGTCCATTGCAAGTCCCAGTCCACCACCCTTCGTCAACCTTCTCAATGTTTGTTATGATGTCACCCGGATCAAAGGTGATTTCATCATCTCCAGCTGTAACGTTAAAAACATTACGGTGATTATGGGACTGAAAAGAATGAAGTTATGATCGTCGATCGTTTGTATCGTGGTGTAAACAATGGATTCATTAATGATTGCTGTGGTTATGATTACTGAGATTGAGTTTCTACGCGGTGTAAACAATGACATGAATGATCGTCGCAGTTATGATTATAGAGACTGAGTTTGTACTACAGTGTAAGCAATGAAGTTATAAATGATCGTCGGAGTTATATACGCGTTTTTTGACAATTGCAAAAGACAAACCTGAAAACAAGAATCGAGCTCGTAACCTCCACGAACAGGAGAAGCACTGTTAACAACTGCGCTTTGAAGAAACAACTGGGAGAAGGCATTTTATTGGATCCTTCAATGCCACTCACCCCGGGTGCACAGCGATTGAGAACCGACATTATGGGATCGATAACCGTTGAGCCCCAGCCAGCTTCGCTTTTGCAATTCCCACAAAATGATTAAATAACTGCGAAGATCATTCATAAAGTCAAAGATTATAATACTAATGATAACAACGTTTTTATGGCGTGCACATTCATCAAATGCTCTATGCCCGTTAAAGAAACACATACAAATAAATAATAAATAAAACTATACGATCATACTTTAGTAAAGCTAAAACTAGTAAAAGATTTTACACTGAGGGAAATACTAAAATGAGGATTTTTCAGTTTGGAATCAACAAATAGATCAATTGTGTGACAGGTACAGAGGTAAAATACAGTAAAAAGTAAACTAGTACAGTATTATTCACTGAAAGCAATATTAAAAAGAAAAGTTTTCAGTTTGGATTTGTATAGTTTAATTGTGGAACCGGAACGGAGATCAGCAGGAAGATTGTTCCGGAGAGTAGGTGCAGCAAGTATAAATGTGCAGTCAGCAAGAGTTTTTTGGATTTAATGCGAGGATTGGCAAGGCATGCTCCATTGTTGGAACTGCAAGGTCATAGCCACACGAGGCTTGGTAGCAGTGATCAGGTTTGATAAGTTGGGAGGTGCCAGTCGATCAAGACCTTTAAATGTAACCAGTGTAGCTCTTCGAAAAATGGGAGTTAATGGCAGAATCTAGAGCAGTTGTAAATCAGACGGGCACATGCATTTTGAATTTCAAGTTTACAGAGAGTACTGTTGAGGAGAGTATCACAGTAACCGGCTAATTACGTAAGTAAATAAGTAAGTGAGCGAGTAAGTTAGTAAGTAACTTAGTAAGTAAGTAACTAAGTAAGCGGCTGGTGGATGAATGCATGAATGAGTAATTCTGAATGTTCACGGCTGAGCCATTTTTTAAGACGGATGTTTTAGAGGTAGTTTGAACAAACCACGCCCCAGATCTCGCACAATGTCAGCTGACTTGATTAAAGATACAGTGATGGAAGTGTTGCTCGTTATCTTTTGCAGCTGCCGTGGCGTACCTTAATAATCAACGATTTAAGGTTATTATCTTGTAAGACTCGATAGCAGAGAAGCCGTTTTCTGTTTAAGTAATGATAAGTATAATTGTGTATCATCTGCGTATACGTAGGCATCTATTAGGAGTGACTCAACAAAATCAAATAACTGACTAGCATAAATAGCACAAAGAAGGGGGCCAAGGCATGATCCCTGGGACACCCCACTTTTCAGTTTTAAAAAGTCAGAAAAGGTTCCATTAACAGATATCTGGTAACGACGACCAACTACGTAAGAGAAAAACCAGCAGAGAGCATTTGCTTTCAGTCTGATCTTGTTGTTGAAGCTGTGCATTAGGATGTTGTTCACGTGGTCGACGATGTCGAATGCTGTACTGAGGTCAAGCAGTACTAACAGAGAAATATGGCCTTACTGAGGTCAAGCAGTACTAACAGAGAAATATGGACTTCCAATAACAAGTCATTTTTAAGCAATGCAGTTTCCGTTCTGATATTCTTGCGGTATGCTGATTGCAGTACACGATGCAGTTTAATGCGAGTCATGACTTTCCAATTGATTAGCAACGAAGCGTTCTGTCAGCTTGAAGACGAAAAGTAGATTGCTGACTGGCCTTAGATTCTGGAATATTAGGGCAAGGTCCTGTTTCTTGAGTAGCAGGTTAATAATAGCTGTTTTCCACTGATCAGGGAAACGGCCCGTTATAACAGGAGTATATCGAGGCAACTGACAAGTAGAGGTATAGGAACCAGAATTTCGATGAGAGGTTGCAGTTGCTTCATAAAGTGTTCAAGATTGATGCTGATGGAGGCGGCAAAAACGACAAGCCCAATAGTGGTGACAGAGACTAACTTACATCTCATTCGTTCAATTTTCTGAATGAAATGAGTGCCAATGTCATGTCCAAGTTCATGACAGGTCGGGCAAAGGATGGATAGTAAATACAGGCTCTTGTTTGAGATTTAGGAGTATTTCATAAGCCGCAAAAAGTTTTCGCTTGTCAGAACTGTTGCTTTCATTAAAATTTTGATAATATTTAATTCTGTTTTTTTTTTCATTTTAAAGTCCGTAATATTTTTCTTAGCAAGAGGATCAGAGTGGGTTCCAGACTTCCCCTATTTCCGATCAGCTGATCTTTAGTTCTGTTTTGCTAGCATAATTTCGTTGTTGAACCAGGAAATAGTAGGACGAACGGTGATGACTGGTTATAACTGCAGCAAAGTTGTTGAGCGTTGATTATAGACTTAGTATGGTTTGTGAAGATATTGTTTTGGCCTCTCTGTTCAGTGTTTTATCATGTGAACAGAATATTTTTTTTATTGGGCTTCGTTTCGGGAGATACTTCTCTCATCGGGCAAAGTAAAAAAGGCAAACTGGTGGTGTTATATTGATGTTGTGAAATTGTGCGGACGTCCAAGAGAACAGATTTAGTGCGGACGTCCGAGAGAAAAGATGTAGTGTGGACGTGGAGGAACATGTCACTTTTTTCGTAGAGCGGGTAACCAGATTTCGGGAAGTTGGTATGAAATGCAGTTGATGCGTAGGTTGGGCGATATGTGATACAAACCCATAGTTTACTATTGTAACACTTCATTACATATTCAACCAAGTCAATATCCATGTTCTGAGAGAAAAGTAAAGTAGTCCCACCTGCTTAGCAACAGACATGCAGACAGTCGATAAGATTATATAGCCACTGGGTGTAACAACAGCACTTGCAGCTGGGTCATAAGTGAAGAGCCATGTTTCAGCAACTGCGATGAGATCGGGGCGATTATCACAGAAATCATTTTTTAGCACAGGAATCTTAGAACGAAGGTCCAGAAGTTCTAGTGTTAAATAATTAATGTGCTGGGCGAGAAGATTGAATTTTGAACATGAAGCACAAACCGTAGGAAGCACAATATTAAACTCAAGAGTGTTTAAATCTGAAATCATTGTTATTTCCTGCAATTGTTATTTCGATCGCACTCCAGCGAACATCGTTAGTATATGACACGGATATGTGCATGCATTAGAGAAAGTGGTGTTGATTGTCTTTGTTCATTCATTTCAGGTTTATGCTCTTTAATAAACAAAGTCTCGGAGATATTTCTTTTTTTAAAGTTTGCATGATTTAAAGACAAAATTTGAAATTTATCATTATTAACAGATGAACGTCCGTATTTTTACTGTGTCTAAGGGAAGCTGAGCTTTGATATATAATCTGATATCTAATTTCTTCATCTCATATATACTGCAGAATTTAAAATAAAATTGAAAGAAGTAATTAACAATAAACATTATGTATATAAAGCTGATTATTTTCTCTAAGGGCAATTGAAAACCACAGACTACTTGCTGTTCCTTGCAAATTGTTAAGAAAAAAATCGTTTCTTCAATACAACTCTCTCCCCCCCTCCCTCTTCTCCCCTCCCCTCCCCACACGGTAGTATATCAAACTACTATGTATTGACATTGAACGCACCTAAGGCTATCCTGTGATACTTTAATGGCGAGAATTCTACAACAGGCTAATAGGATATAAGCATTAACGTTTATTTCTTGTGGCGTGAGAGCAACAAAACTGAACTTACTTGCTTGGTAATCGTAGAGAGCGGTTGCCGTAAGACCAAAATCGCCAGCGTCCTAAAAACGACATCAGGATTTGTAAGTACAACCAAACTGACAGAATTTCACTTTACCAAAATATTCAATTAGCTAGAATGTGAGGGTGGACAAGATATACTGAAATTGAGATAACGAACATTCACACTTCATTGCAAACTCCTAATATGGGCTTTTCAGTTATATTAAAATAAACCACAGAGCATTTTATATAAGAGGAAGTAACTAAATAATCTAGTAAATATATGAAAAGTTTCTAAAAACTTTCACATCACGATGTTAAACATCAATAACATTTCAAAAAGTTTACATATCTAGATTGATAAACCTTAAACACTGAAGCTAAATTGGTAAATACACTTAAGGAAACTACTTTAAAATGAATTTTTAAGCGAATCTTCTCAATAGTTAGAAAAACAAAGAAACTTGGAATATTGGTTATATATTGATTATCGAAATGTCAGGCTATTCGAATCTGGTATTTATTTGGTAACATTAGTCATTAAAAACAGAACAACGAAATCGTTGGTCTTGCGGACTATACATTTTGAAGTTCATAGGGTAATATCAATAAAACCCACGGTTAAGATTCACTGTTCGAGACTCGAGAGGAAGCTCTAGGTTAATAATTAGATATTAACTATTTATTGGAAACTCACTTGCGCTGGCTGCTCTTTTCCCTCGGGATGTTCTACATTCTCGTAAAAATCTTGTTCTGGTTCTTCCTCAGCTGCTGCAGCTGCTCTCGCTTGCTCCTCTGCTTCCAGTCGAGCTTGTTCCTCAGCCTCGTAACGTGCTGCTTCTTCTGCTTCATAACGAGCCTGCGCTTCCTCCGCTTCCCTTTGAGCCTGCGCTTCCTCCGCTTCCCTTTGGGCCTGTTCCTCTGCTTCCCTTTGGGCCTGCTCTTCAGCATCTGCTTGGCGTCTGGCCTCCTGTTCTTCTTCTTGTCGTTCCAGTTCCTCCTCCTGTACCAAAAAAAAAAAGATTACAGGTTAATGCAGAAACGAACTTGAGACGTATGAAAGGAGGAGGGGACAGGGAGACGGGATGGGGTGGCTTGGATGATAAAGTATAAATGGCGATGAAAAGAACGCAAAACGATATTTACTTTATTGTATTATAAACAAGGACAAGCCACTAACCCACAATGAAAAGGCAGTTCCCCATAAGGGGAAGCGACTAGCCCACAAGAACAAGCCCCGTAAGGGCAAGCGACTAGCTCACAAGGCCAAGCCAACAACAAGTAAAAACAAGGCACTTGCCAACAAAAACAAGCCCTTAGCGCACAGACATTAGTCATTAGCTCACAAGAACAAGACACTAGTTTACCAAGACAAGCCACTAGCCCACGAAGGCAAGTCAGTAGGAAACAAAGACAAACCACTACCTCACAAAGTTAAGCTACTAGCCCACAAAGTCAGCAACTAGCTCACAAGGACAAGCCACTTCTGCACAAGGACAAGCTACTAGCTCAATAGCACCTTTTCTACAAGGTCAAGCCAATAGTTGAAAACACAGCCAGAAACAAAATACACCTGACAAAAGGATAAATATTGAACCCATTCAACTTCAGGTGTCCTGCACCTCCAAAAACACCAATTGTCCACTGACACTCAAATGGAGGAGATTCCCTCTTCGAAACTTCCATTTTAGAAGTGATTTGCTGAACAAAAAAGTCCAAGACGGTAGAACATTGCTGGCTTCCCCGAGTTCCTCTGGCTGACACAAATACGAAGTCTTATAAAAATATATGTGTTCAACCCCAACGATATTGTATCCATTGCAAGCCCGCGTATCATAGATATATTCATTCATTAACCTATTAGAAAGTAGCTTTCGATAAATAAAGTATTTCACAAAACCTTCCCAAGTAAGTTGTTTTTCAAGCTCCTAACTAGCCCAGATGCTAGGAGGAGCGAATTTGCAATAGCCCACAAGGAAACGTAACTTATTTTGGGCTAAAGGACTAGCTTTAGAGTCGACCACTGTTTACTGCTGTTCAAAATGGAAGAGGACTAAAATGGCGGAAAACCGTGGGAAAGTAAATTCTGAATTTTTGTTATTTTCACTATTGCATCAATTTTTTTTCACCTGTAATCATAGAGTATCCTATATGTGAAAACAAAATTATTCTACGAGCCCAGAGACCACCGGATCTAAGGCTTATCTCCAGTTTTTTTAGTCCGATTGTTTTATCAATCCCCCCCCCTTCCCATATAGAACTATATTGCATTGCAGGTTAGCTCCCAGTAGACGCTCGGTTTTTATTTACCGACATCGTATGAATGGAAAGCCAAATGAGCTTTGACGGAAAAGGTAACGTAAGTTCCATTCTTGAAAGGGCCGAGATGAAATTTGTAACAAACTTGTCGCGATCACTAAAAATCTATTTCCTTCTAAACAAGAAAAAGAATTTTTTAACACAAAGTCTCTGAGTTGTTTTCCCTTTTCATCAAAAACTGAATAAATCAACGCGATTTCCACTAACCCATTCAAACCCAGCATTTTCAAACGGCATAAATCAAGTGCAAGTCTTTCATAGCTGGGCGGGGGCGTGGTTGGTACAGTTTGTAAGATCTCTGCTTTTCCAGTCACAACGTACCCAGTTCCATCCCAGGCTCTGCCTAGACTCGACTTTATTTTCTGCTTTTGCTAACGCAGCTTTCCATCCTTCTGGGGTAGATAATGAGTACCAGCATCTGCTTGAAGCTAAACTGCGATGGCTTAGTGTCCCATCCAGGGATAGTGAAGGAATCTCATCCACTTACCACTACAGAAACCGGAGATAAGCGCTGGTTCCATGGGCCATGTGGCTCTTACAGGATTTTGATTAGCTTTAATGGATAGTCCGAGTATTCCTCATTCTGCTTTTATTTCAATCCAAAAACATAAAACTTCAAGTTCTAGTTTATGTAGAGAAACTAGGACAAGGCCAAAGCACCGCTCATATTTATTTTGAAAAGAAAAAGATGTGGTTCTTTACTGGCGTTTATCGACCCATGTTCTTTGCACGCATCAAAATTAAGGGGAAAATCAGGGAAAACCTTGTTTTAAAGATTACGTCATTCCCTTACCTCAGCCTGTTTCCGCGCTCGGGCTTCGTTAGCCTCTCTCTCTCGTTTCTCTCTTACTTCCCTTCGTGCTCTTTCCTCCTCTGCTCGCTTCCGTGCATCCTTATCACAGAAGAAAATTGGTATTATATACTACAGACATTAATTAATCCAGATAAAATTCTTCAGAAACGTTTTGCGCTGAGTATTAAGGTATCAAATAGCCTTGTAGATAGGAGTTGGAGGGATCATGAGTTAAATGTACATATGTGGTTCAATACAAATGGTTTGACGTACCGAAAAACGGTTTTTGTACCAACACCATGCTGATGAGGCCAATAAAGGCCGAAACAGCTTTCCATGACTGCTAACATACAGCTTCATTACATTAATGGTATGAGAGACATGCTTCTGGGGACTGAATGTGGGCTTCAAACTTGACCTTAGTGGCCATAATTTTGGCTACGCTTGTGCTATTTACTCTATCTACCCGCCATCTATCTATTCTATTCGCTCGATGACTTTTACCTTACTTTAGGAAACTCACAATGCACTATGAGACGCAGAAAAAATGTGCTACACAAAATTAACATGAAATTCTTGAATAAACCTGCGCATAACTTTAACACAAATCTGTTTCAACATAAATACTTCAAAATACACATCTCTAAAGAAGAAAAAGTGCATCTTTAGTCACTATTAATAAACTCGATGCACCGTAAAACAACTTTGATGTATAAATGGTGTACGAATTTTTATTTTAATAAACATTCGATGACAGGTAAAGTAAGATAAATCAGTAATAAGTAAATTAAGTTTAAATAAGTTAATTAAGTTAATAAGGTACACCATTAACTTCCTTTTGAGTAATTTGGAAGTTTCAAACATTTCATACTAACAAAGACTATATCTGTCATTATTTAGAAGTCATAATTTGACTATATCTGTCATAATTTGCCGGAGTCATATAGACCCCGGCAAATCTTTATGAAATTACTAAATTTCTTCGGCAAAAATCTTTAATGCTGGGCCTACAGAGCCTGTAGTATAATTGTGATAGAATCTAATATTGGTTAGGAAACTGCCATTGAATTATTCACTTGCTGAACAATCTACAGCAAACCATTGTTCTGAGCGTTAGGCCTTCATTAGAGAAAAAGGCAAAGAATCTAGATTTGATTAAATCGCGTTAATGTAAATGTCTTAGATGAAGCTTGGTCATGTTCCTATAAAATTGATAAAGATCATTGCCAATTTACGATTTACGATTTATTTATACTGTAAATATCAGTTGTTGGGATTTTGTATGTATAAAATGTACTTATCCTTCTAATAGTGAATTTAAAAAAAACTATTTTGATTAAGATAATTCTTCATGGTATAATTTGAGTTTAAAGATTGGAAAAATCACTTCCGGTTTCACCTTGACCGAGCCATGGGAGGCTGGTAACTACTGTATTATTTTCCGGTCAGTGACGTCAAAAGCAGAATTTAGTAGTAAGAGACCGGTCATGTTTTTAAATATCTGTTCCATTTCCTTGTAGAATCGCATTGCTAAAATGAATCTCGTTCGCTGATTGGCTGAAATTACAAATAGATGAGGGGGTACTTCACATGGAATTTGCACTTGTGCAAATTTAGCTTTTTTGCAGTAAACCGCTGGATTTACGCGAAACATCATTCTTTTGTTTGTGAACATTTTTAGCACAGACATTCCAACCCTCCCGTCTTGGCCGGAAACCTCCCGTTTTAGGTGATTGAATCCGGCCTCCCGTTTCCTTCCTATTATCTCCCGTTTGTCATACTATGGTTGAAATTTACGCAGTCTTTTTTCATATGATGATAAAATTTGGCATTTTTTGTTGGATGTTGCCATTGAAAGGGTTGGTGTGTAACTGTAAGTGTTCTGTAACAATATTCGACTGTTTTTTGTTTTGGCCGCCATCTTGAATATTAAAATTGTTCAAATTATGATTTACGTACTTACAAATTATTCCAAAAAAATTATGCAATTGTACCGCTAGCTTCTAATTATAGTTGTTTGATTTGTTGTATTTATGAGAAAGAAACACAAATTTTCAATGTTTTATTTGTTAAAACTGATATTATTTAATTTGTATTTTTTATAAGAATATGCGACGACTTTAGGCCCGCAAAGAGGCTTTCACTTGGAGTCCCAGCAAAGACCTCCCTTTTTTTTAAGTGCCAGAGTTGGAATGTCTGCATTCTGAGTTCACTGCAAGACGCGTCTTAAATAACTTCACGAACTTGAAGCAAAAGTTGGAACAGAAATCTTTAAATCGAAAAAAACATAATTAAAATAGCGTATAAAGTTTAAATAGAATAAAATAAAAATCACGAAAACCTGTACATGAAGAAAGATTGAAAACTTGTAAAAATTAATTCGAAGAAGATAATTTTCAGGAAAAAATTGCAAGTTGCGAAGCATTTACCAAAATTTGTCAAAGCCGAATTTAAATCGTGAAATAATTATAAAGCAGATAACTTTTTAGAATGTGACTGGCGCATAAACTGCTGTATTTTGCACTAATGAATCTGCAAAATTGTAATCGGACAGTGTAATCGTTCAGTTAACTGTAATCGGACACCTGCAATTGGAAAATTTCTTAAGCCAAATATTTTAAGTATTCGGTCTTCAACACCCCTGTATGAAAACCGATATTATTTGAGAATTTTAGCTGTAATCCGCACAAAAGTGGGTCTTGGTTATACTGCCAGCAGGCTAAATTTGATTTTTATGGTTATCTCATCTCGCTTGTTATTCACAAACATTTATTCATAACTGTGTTTTGCCTTAACTAAACCCAGCAATAGCAAAGCTCTTTCTGATTCCCTCCATTTCATGGACATGAAAATATTCTCAGCATTGAATCAGTATAAACAACATTTAACATTGAAGAGTTTAAGCTGGTTACCTAAATACATATAATAGATACTTAAGCTTTAGTAGTAGTAGTTTTCAATTTTTTGTTTATTTATGTTTCTCATCAGCTCCTGCATGGTATTTAGCCACCACATGGCAAAGTTTCACCGTTCATTTCGAAAAACAAAGATATTAATAGTTAAGCAAAATTTTGGTCATAGATTTTTGTTCGAAAGATTTTTGCTGCTTTTCTTGCATTTCAGTGCTGCATGGGGAGTTGCGTTAGCCTAGTGATCATCAGTCGTGCCTTCCACCTCTAGGGCGTAGAACGTCCCGGGAACAATTCCAACGTGGAATATGATTTGACAATCTAATTCTGACTCAAAGCGTTTTTCTCAGAGTACTCATTCAGGTTTTCCTCGATCCCTCTGTAAATTCGCTTGACAAAACCACTAAAATATAAGTATAAGAGAGCGAATTCCGCAAGAAAAATCAGCAAAAACTTAAGAGTAAAAGATTTTTAGCATTTTCATCAACAGTATGACCCAGAAAAGATGGAGACCATTAAAGCGTCAAAAGAAACTATTTTTGAGCGGCAAGCAACGGAAAGCTCGTTTGGGTGCGCTCGAAAATATAAACACACAGCTGATGGATGGGAATTTTTTCCTTTTAGTGATGACTGCCCGAAGTATCTATTTAATCATCCAAACCCAAGAAAATGATATCGTTTGGGGATCGAAAGAAAGCCAAGTTCCCCCTGCGTATCAAGTCAAAGGCAGTGCCAAGTAAATGATTTGGGGTGGTATGACCAGTCGCGGCTTAATTGACGTCACTGTACTTTCTCCCTCAGGGGCAAACTCTTACGGCAGACTAACATAGAAGAGAAAATACTAGAAAAAGATGATAAGCCTCTTCTCTCAAGAAAAACAAGTACTGAAAAATAGACAAAGAGAAAACTTTCTCCAATCCCATGCCCCACCCTCACCCCTCCAAAAAAGTTTAGGGGAAGTTATCTTGACTTTATCCCTATGATACTATCAAGTATAAGGGGATGTGTCTTCCACATTTAGTTCCTTATATTTCTTTCTTTCGGATTATATTGTTCTTTAACTTTTACTCGAAACCAAATTCAAGTCACACAAAGTCACCTTAAGTCATGCATAGCTACTTAAATCACACAAAGTTACCGTAAGTCACGCAAAGTTACCTTAAGTCACGCAAAGTCACCTTGAGTTACGCAAAGTCAGCTTAAGTCGCAAAAGGTTGTATTAGTTTTCTAACAGTTTTTTTTTTCTTAAATCGCCTTAAGTCGCCAAAAGTAACGGCGACTTTGTGTCCCAGAATAGGCCTTGGAGATCAAGCAAGACTTACAGGTTAGAGACTACGATTCCACGGGAAACCAATGAGGGACTTTAAATAAAACTGCCAGGTTAACATCGACTTAACTGGGTTTGATTTTCGAGGAAGTGGCATGGGCAGACATGGTTGGCGCAGTTGGTAAGATCTCTGCTTTCCAACTACAAGGCCCTCAGTTCGATGCCGGCGGTTTGCCGAGATTCGAATATTTGTGTGATCTTCTCTTCCGTCTAAGCCAACTCAGCTTTCCATCTTTCCGAGGTAAGTAATCGAGTACCAGCGTTTGCTGAGAGCTAACCTGCCATGGATTAGTGTCCCGTCCAGGGAACCGGGAGTCAAAGACATCTCATCCGCTTAGCTTAACACTACAGAAACCGGAGATAAGCGCCGGCTCCATGGGCCACTAGGCTCGTAAAGGATTAACAAACAAGAAAGTACATAAAAGTATGATCTTTGAAAACTTGCTATCTTCACAAGTGTGATCGTTTTAGGTACCCATGCTTATAACATTTTTAATTTCAAAAAGTAAAACCGGTTAAAGTAAAATGCTGAGCGGAGGTATATTAAAGAGGGTTAGGGGAGAGAGAGTAAATGAAAATTGACTATAGCATAAAAACCAAAATGAAGAGAGATGGGCAGGGTATGACATCATCACAGGTGATGACTGGTAATCACGACACATCCAGCCTTTTGTATTTTGCTTTAGAAGGCGCCACGGCACCATTAAATGCTATGTTTTTTTCAGAACATTTGCTATTTTGTTTGATATTTTGACGATCTGTTGGTGCCTAAACTCATCATGAAAAGTGTAAAAAAGAACAGTTCATTAGTACAGTGAATGGGACAGAAAATGTTGGTATTGCTTAACCACTATCGACAATTATGTCCATTCATGGAGAAGAAGCCCCTCCAGCAACCGTTATCCATTTTCGCGCGCTCTGATTGGCTCCCGTAACTCGCGATCCCCAAGGCTATTAATTGATTTTGAAGCGGATGTCAAAATGACAGGTTGCGCGCGCGCAAAAAATAGAAAAAACGTTTAAACTACTGTTTCTTTTTTAAATAAACTGCATTTTTATCTTATTTTTTTTTGGTAAATATTAAAACAACTATCCCCTCATGGTACTCCTTTG
>JAOBAY020090389.1:0-10152 GCA_025331085.2 Zoanthus sociatus
CTATTCTAATTTATTATTGTGATTGTTTTACACGTAAATAAAAGTGCTTCTAAATATGCTTTAATGATCATTTTCCATCGTAAACTTTATTTTTTTTATTCATTAATTTTATAATCGAGTAGACTTTGTAGACTTTTACGTCTGTTTGGGGGTGGGGGTGCGTGAGCACCCCATGCACCGCTTCCCCCGAGCATACTGGCTTGACAAGTAATAGTTTTGCGTTTGGTTCATTTCCCGGTCCCCGGGCAGCCGGGAAAAGGCTGCTACCATAACATAAACCTTTTGTTTTTTAAACTGAAGGTAATTTGTCGAGTAATTTTCTTGGCAACTTACTAAAACCTCGAAATGAACATAAATACCAAACATCGTGTTTTTTTTTGTTTTTTTGTGTTTTTTGTATCAGTTGAAGCTACTGAGCATGCGTCCCACCATGCCGCTGGCACCTGTTATTAATACTGGCTTGATAAATAGAAAGAAAAAAAAACGACAACTAATATCTGTGACCTAACTTTATCTTTGTTACCTTATTTCATCCTGTAACTCTTTTAAAACGAGAATACAATCGCTGGAATATATTTAGAGTTTGTATTGCTCAAAATATATTGACGCATCGAAAAATCTGTAAGTACTTTTTCAGTTACGAATATCCAATTTTGTCGCTTTTTATCTATTAGTTGTAATATTTACAATTGTTGTTCACGTTCTAATTAGTGAATGCGCTCAAAGAAAGATAGAGGCCTATAGGGTCGGAATATATCTTTTGAGTGTTCATAATCTTTTTTAAACAACAATTCCGTGCAATATACCATCGCCACGTGTTCCTCCAATCCAAAGCACCTTTCGTATACTTACAGTTTTACATGTCAGTTAAAAAGAGTCCGGGGTGGAAGCGGTCATCATTTGAGCTATGAAATCAGTCATTATTCCTAGAATATTTAGCACAATTGTAAATCATGATTCACTTTAAAATATACTCCATGATTCAATTCTGATTTGTTTTCTGTCGTTCGTGATTCATGAGGAAACTCGGACAGTACAAAGGTAGCAAATTTCATAGTTTTTATTTTAGAAAATGTCTAATTCTAAAAAGTTTATCGAAAAAAGGCCTAGCTTAAAACGACTTTTTGTTTTTGTACACTCTAAAATCTAGTTAGCTTTTACAGGTGGCCATCAGCGGCCATGTCAGCCTTCTGTCCACTGTCATGGCCGCTTCATATTTCATCTTAAAATAGCTTGCAAAGTGTTATTTTTTTATGCTTTTTTAAAAACGTAAACACTCAAAAAGCACATTAAGTTGAGCGACCTTTTTTGATTCAAAGCATCACTTTTTAAGTTTTCCGGAAAATTGATTCATCCAAACCAAATTACGCCAATGAGATCCTAAACTTTTTGCATATCTCATCAAATCCGAACAAACATTACTTTCAGCATGTAGTTGCTTCAAACCAGGCCACGTTAGTATTGTCTTCAAAGATATACAGGTCAAAGGGAGAAGTATGGTCGAAAAGTTATAAATTTTAAAAAGTGTTCCAGATTCACGTGACCATGCAAAGCCTCTATAATCAACAGCTGCATGCATTTATTGACATTAGTGCAAGTTTCACTATAAGTATTTTCTTTTTAAAAAAAGAACAAGTTGAATTTCCTTTTTTAATAACTATTGGCTCGGTGTTTACAATCACTTTAAAGCCTAAGTGAATAAAATGAATTGTCCACTATAACAACAGAGTGACCGAAGTCTTATTTGCCAACTTACATCAACAAATGAAATTGAGTCTTTTTTAAAAAGGCAGGTGCTTTATGCAATTTTCAATGTTTAAAGACCTAAGTAAATAACAAGAATAAATGGTATTTGAATTTTTATAATATAATAGGCATCATTTTCTTTTTTTAACGATTAGCTTAAATGTAAAGATTTTTTGCTACAATTCAAATCGGAAAATTTTTTACGATTCTCAACATACAAAATTTTTTTGCTGTTGAAGAAATTCAGTGTTGACAAAAAAAAACTGAAGCAGACCAAATTAAAAAAAATCAAAACACGAAAACTTGCTCGAAAAATCTTTACAGTTGACAGCTCGTTTCAGCAAATCGAATCCACGTTCGTTGCGATCACTAGTTTTCGTCTGTACAGTGGTTTGACATCTCATGACTTTGGTAGTAAATTTATAAGAACTAGAATTCGAACCTACAAACTGTGCCCAAAATTGCCTTAATAATTCTCCTTTCTCTCGCTGTGTCTGATCTTGCGATCAGTGTTATACTTTTGCTATAGCAACGCTTATTCAGCTTTTCATCGTGCCGGGCTAGGTATATATAAATGAGTACTAGCGTCTGCTGGGAGCTAACCTGCGATGGATAAGTGTGCCGGCCAGGGGGAGTCAAAGACTCCCGCGTAACACTACAGAAACCGGAGATAAGCGCCGGCTCCAGGGGGCTATTGGGCTTGTTAAGAAATTAGCCATAGCTTATTTATAATCCGAAAATTCATTTTCTTGTACTTCTGCAAGAAGATTCGGCTATTTTCAAAAACACATAAAAATTGCATAAAATTTATACTTAATTGCAGCATGAAAATCATGTGAAGGATTTTGATCAATCGCGCGAGCGGATTTTGTACAGCAATTAAAGGTTGCATATTAAATACAGATAATTCATCGTGGTTATATTTTATTGGTAAATCGTTTCTTTTATTTACACATGAAGTTACCAATGTGCTTTAATTATTTGGTATTTCACCAGTTTTCAACTTTCTGATATAATACATAGTTGAATACATAAGCAGCAATATAAATGCTGCTGCCGGACATTTGGGGCACTGGCAGCAAGTCATGAATAAACGTTAAAACACCGTGTGATGTCAGTATTTAAACTTTAAACAGTACATTACTTTTAGGGTTTCAAATCTAATTAGGTAAGTAATTAATTGACTTTATTTACCGAGGGTAACACATGACCTTTAGACGAAACTATAGATAAATTTCTGTTCCTCCCTAAAATATTTAACTTAAAATAAGATATAAACTTATTTACAAAATTTAAAAATGACAATAAAAATAAAATTTCATATGTACAAGAAATAAAATGTACAAGGATAAAACGCTACAGCTTAAAATATTTCAATACGCTTAGCAGTTTTCTGGTTTGATAACATTTCTCCAAACTTTCTTTTTAAAAGCGCTTAATGATTTTAAAGATCGAGTATTTTAATTCTTATGTTCCATTCTTTGATAGATCTTAAAGAAAAGATTTTCCCACCCTCTCTGGGTTTTTTGTACTTCGGACACATCATGTTCAATTGACTCTAACGAGTCGTTCGACATGACGGACTTTACAATGCACAAAAGATATCTTTTAGTAGTGGTATAAACCGCTGAACTGAAAATCACGGGTACGCAAGCGCATTGTCTTAAGGATGTTTTCTATTGATTAAATCTTGCACTCGATCCAGGACGTGACATAATTTCACAAAGCAAGAGTCCATATTGAATCTTAGCTAGTAGATAGTTAGAAAGAGTTCAGTGTTTTTTCACAATTCAAAGATTTTCAAACTGCTGAAGCTATTAATGAGTATGTATTCTTAAACAAGTCAACGAAGATAACGTGATGGTGACAATTTCTCTGTGGCTTAGTAGCCAAGCCGTTTACATTGCGTGGCAACAGTCACGTGCATAATTTTTGGATATATTAATGACTTCCAGCTCGTGAGGTTCATTAAGAGCCACTTTTCTCCGGACTGAAGTTATAATGGTGTGTATATAATAGTTCTTCACCAAAAAAAAGTATTTAGATACTTATAGGGGTGGAGTAGTTACTGTTTACTTTTTTGAAAACCATCTTTAGCAGTTATGTTCGAAATTGATATGAAAAAGTAACAAAGAAAATTACAGGCTATTTCGAATAACTTTCCAATAGATTGTTATTATCTCTATCCCGACGATTTCCATCGGAAGATTTTCTAAAACTTTTGTGTAGAGACGTTTTACCGAAACTGCTTCCACGTCGAAGTTTCAAATCAAAACTACTGTGACTTTTGAGCGAGCTGCGAAGCCTTTTGAGCCGTCTTCCAAATAACAGGATCAGGAAAGCGGTGCGAAAATCAGCCAAGCGCCAGGCATATACAACTGGGTTAACCGCTGAATTAGAGTAGTGCAGTAGCTTAGTAATCAGACTTGTTTTTGAGGAGACGCAATTGCGGCATAGATACGCCACGATGTTGATGACCATAAAAGGAAGCCAAGCTACAACAAACAGGACAATTACAAGGAAGAGAGTGGCTGCCAGTTTGGCTTCTTTGTTGCTGTTCCAGTAGTTGGAGTCATGTTCTTTCTTCCTGACGACACACCATATTGCCGTGTAGGTAGCGCATATGACAATCAAAGGGCAAAAGAAACACACGATAAGAGCATAGAAACGGGTTTCGCTTAATAACATACCGCTTTCTGGGACGAAGAGACTAGTGACTAGGAAAGAAGCACACCATAAGCCAACCAAGATGAACTGATATGACTTTCTCGACGATACTCTGTGCTCAACAGGCCACCCAATGGCGTACAGCCTCTCTAAGCTTATAGTCATTAAGTGCAAGATGGATGCGACGCCCGAGAACACATCCAGGGCAATAAACACTCGGTAGATGGTGGTAGACAACCATTCGGTTTTCCCGTGCCATATTGATAAGAGGTTTGCTACCCACATAGGGATAGAAATCACACCGACAAGAACATCAGCTATTGACAGGCCCATCACAAAGTAATTTGTACGCGTGCGTAGACGGTTAAACTTGACAAAAGCAGCGATGACCATAAGATTTCCCACGATAGCCATGAATGCAATGATACCATTGAATACACACCAGACAGCGATCTCTTTGCCGTTCATGCCATACACTTCTTTATGGTTCTTTGAAGGCAATTCAGAAGAGTTCATCGTGAAAACCTTTCTGAAAAAGCAAATAATATTACATGAATTAGAAAAAACGTTTACAGGAGTAAGTTGCATTAATAGCCTCATCACATTAAATTTACTTTTAATGGAAGCAACGAAATCCATAAAATATCTCAGTATTTTTACAAATTATTGCATTTCATTGCATTATACCTAAAAACTAATTCATATCTGAATGACTCATTCTACGTACAACAAAGTATAAACGCAAAGTTGTTCGAGCTTTGCGTAAATGACAACACATTTTCAATCCGGAACGAAATCGACGGCAAAGTTGAAGGTGTGGCGGACTGGAACGAATAGAGCGTGTGCAATGCAAACATCATTGTTTCCGATCCGGTACAAATTCAATTTTGGATCTTTTTATGTGAACATAGTATGAAAGAAGTTTCCTTCCGTGTAAACACCGTCTTACTTGAGGCCATTGTTTGTACAACTTGTCTCGCAACGCCATGTCACGGTGCAGCAATTTCCCCTTTCGTAAACCGTCGATGCCATTTGAAACAGTCGATGCCATACTACGAAACAGTCGATGCCATTTGAAACAATCGATGCCATACTACGAAACAGTCGATGCCATTTGAAACAGTCGATGCCATACTACGAAACAGTCGATACCATTTGAAACAGTCGATGCCATTTGAAACAGTCGATACCATACTACGAAACAGTCGATACCCTTTGAAACAGTCGATACCATTTGAAACAGTCGATACCATACTACGAAACAGTCGATACCATTTGAAACAGTCGATACCATACTACGAAACAGTCGATACTATTTGAAACAGTCGATGCATGGAAAATGGAAAACTGTATCGCCTGTAATTTGAGTTTACGATATCTTAATAAATTGCAGCTGGATATACAAAAAATATTAAAAATTTGCTAAGACTTTCTAAAACTTGAAGAACATTTACAAGTTTTGTATCAATAAATCCAAAAACTACAATTTAAGATTCATGATCAGTAATATTATAATGAAAAAGAGAGAGCTGCTTCTCCAGTTTTGAAGTAATCTTATCAAACATCTTTTGCACACTGTTTTACGTTTTGTTAATCTAAATTGCAACCATTTCCTTTATAACTTGGCAATCTATTAATTGACAATCTGAAACTAAAAATGTGTTCTTTCTATCCTTAATTCTATCCAAAAAAAAAACAATGTATTTTTATCAACAGCAGCATAGTAGTGTTGCTAAGCCACTTTAAGTTTTCTGTGCATGGATGACTCGCTAAATAGAGCTTAGACACTCCAATCAAATATATCTCGCATGTATCACGTCAATTTTTCACTGTTTATTTCCCCCACATTTTTCAGTGTTATTTGTTTTCCCATTTTCTTGACAGCTACTCCGATCTACCAAAATTCTATGTTCAAATTGTTAAAACAAAAGCCCTTTCCACATGCACTAATCAAAAATAGAAAGAAAATTTAAAAAAAACGTACAGCTACTCAAACAAAATTTCACCGGTTCTTCAAAAATTGTATATTTAATTTGTTGTTCACCTAGCATTGTTATAAAGTTAAGCCCCCCCAAATGACTTGTATCTTACATTAATAGCTCAGTAGAGCGCTGAATTGGCAAGGCAGCGGCCACTGATTCATACACCCCTCCCGAAAGTAGTTATAAAACTTTTAACAGGGCTCGCTATTTCGCATTAGCCGCAATTTGTGAAACAACGTACACACAACTTCAAAAACTAAAGAAACAAAAACTGATATATAGTAAATAACAAATCTCCAAAATACTTTGAATAACTTTGATGGTAACCTCTAACTTATTGTGGATTATTTCATTTGTAACGCAAATGTTAATTCCTCAATGATCACGCAGCTGCACGTTTGACAAACGGACAGGCTCTCTGCATGCCACAACTTCAAACGACTTTTATTTGTCTTAACTGAGCGCCACAAAAGAACGTGATTCAAATTTAAAGCACGCGCAAGTTGAATCGATTTCTGGGCTTCTATGTAAATCCAAATGAGATTGTAAGAGATTACATTTCGCAGTTAGAAAGCATCGCTTCCTTTTCACATCAGAAATTGAGAGCTAACAAAGTAAAAGCATTCCACTTTTAAAAAAAAACTTATCCCTAATTAATGACTTTGATTAACAGATTATTGAAAGTGTTCCGTCTGCAGTGATTGTAGAAAATGCATTTCTAGTAGCTCGCAACTTCAATGAAATAGTCCTCAATAAACATCAAATACGGTATTATTTTTGACGAACCGATTCTCAATAAAAATTAAAAGTGATTATGGTGTTATGAGTTGTTTACTGATATCTTAGATTAAAACAAAACTGAACCAAAAAAGATTAAAAATGTTAATGGTGCAGATAAGAGATTACATGCATTAGTGTAATGGGAAAAATATATTTCAAAAGTCATTTAGAATAACAAACTTATTGTAGAATATACTACAATTATATTCATGCGGACTGAATACTTTAATAGGTCACCTCTATTGTCAGCAGTCGGCTCACAGTGTATTTTCATTAAGTACACATTGTTGAAATGCACTTCGCTCTCAAAGTCTCAAAAAGTCCGAAAGAAAAATGTGCTTTTTGGTCTAAACCTGAGTTTAATCCCGTTGGACTCTTTTTTGAATAAGGGCTTTTGTAAAACGAGATTTGTAATAAAATGTACGTATATTGTTAAAAACTGATTTGTGTGATATGCTTAAAAGCTATCAGTTTAACCTCAATCTTTTAGCAAGCAAAGAGAAATCATGCGACCACTTTTTGTTTTAATTTGTATGTAAAGTGTTTTGCGCATGCGTATCATGACATAAGATCAACAGTGTGTAAAAAGCCTGCAATTTCAAGCGTTGGCACTTTGTCACAAGAGCTGTAATTTAAACAACCTACGCTCAAATTCAAGGATGAAATGTTTATAATCATTAAAAGTGTAAGGAGCTTGCATATATAAACGTTATCTAGCTCTTCAGTTTATCACGGGAACTGTGCATGTAATTAAATTTAAGGGTAAAATATTTACCATGCATTAAAAGTGTAAGGAGCCTGCGATTTCAAACGTTATAGCTCTTTGTCACAAGAATAAATGATTCATACACAGTTAAGGTTATTGTTATAACAAAATTACCGTGAGCCATGTATATACCAACTAAAATAATTCCTTTGTCTTTTTTCTAGGAATATTACGCCCAATATGCAAAATATTTCCGAAAGCAAACTGTATATACTAGACGCCAGTGTTGTATAGCCATATAGTCCGTGGGGTTTATATTCTCTTTCTTGATTTTCAGATAAGTCGGACAAAACTCAACAGCTTAGATTAAGTTAACGTTAAGCATAAGATTGATAATTTTAATACGATAAAGCGACATACACCAGAATCGAAATCCATTAGCTCTAGGCAGAAGAGTAAACTTTTTTTTCCGTAGCTGATCAAAACGCGGCAAATCACAGTGTCAAAATAATTTTTTTCAAATTTATTAGCAAGTTTTTTTGCTGTGAATAACCGTCTCGATCTTAATTCTGCTCGTAAATAAAAAAACAACTAGCGGTAAACTAGTTTGAGCTGCGTCGGGCTTTACTCCGACGAAGGACTAACGTCCGAAACGTCAGTAAGTATTCTCTCTTTTACGGTGTGGAATTTACATTTTTATTAGTATACTGTTTAGATGAGGTTGAATGACAAGGCACTGTGTAGATGAGCCTGAGTGACAGTAAGTATTCTCTCTTTTACAGTGTAGAATTTACATTTTTATTAGTATACTGTGTAGATAAGCCTGAATGACAAGGCAACTCAGGTTATTTTTAGGTGTAAATGGCAGCAACTAAAACAAAAAGTCTGTTTCTCTTTGTTGCCACCAATCAGTGAATAGAAAATTCAAAACAAGTTTTGTGTAGTTATGGCCACTTCTACTCCATGCATTATTTATATTTTACAAGAAGATTACCACCAAATCAGAAAAAGTTCTTGGGTCTCTTACAATTGTTGGCATTCCACCTACCCTTGTTTCGATCAGAGAGCTCTTAATTCCATCACTATGTTGCTGCATCTGTTCATAGTGAGTTCTCCAGTCCTGTAGAGTAATAATAATAACAAATTAATATAAAATAATCTGCATCAAACAATGAAGCTAAATAACCTACAGTAGTTTATGGGGAGCCAGGTTGGTGGAGTGGTAATCAACAGCGCCTCCCACCTCTATGACCCAGGATCGATTCCTGGGCTCCGTATGTGGGCTGAGAATTGTCGATCTCAATCTGATTCCGAGGGTTTTTCTCCGGTACTCCGGTTTTCCGCCCTCTGCAAATTCGACTTCCACACCAATGATCAAATAACTGAGAAAACATTACGTATAGACAAATAACTGGTGGTACCTCTCTCTTTTTTCAGATCTGAACTTCTGCCGTCTCTTCAAAGCCTTCTTTTGGTCAAACCATTTCTCGTGTTCTGAAACAGTGCTTAAATCCGCTTAGCTTGGCTTTGCTTGAAGTTATTTCCGATTTCGTGGTTTAATTTTCCTGGAACGTAAATATTAAGATAACATCATTGCTGAAGCCTCAATATTTAAATTGTCCTTCCAAATTTAGATAAAATTATATATCACATACTGTGGACCAAGTCTAATATGATACACTTCTTACAAAACATACTTCCCGGCTGGAGAGTTGTTTTTTTCAAAAAGGAAGTGTCTATAGACTATATGACCGGCAGCCAGTCACGCAACTCAAAACACTAAATGGCCAGCAGTTTGGTTTTACTATACAAAAAATGTTTTACAAACTAAAATCAACATGCATTGAATGACTGCAGTCAATTTTTTTAAAAAATAAAACTTTTTTAAACTAAAATCTATATGGAATGTTTTACATCGTTAAAGAACTGTCGAGCAATTCAGAAGCCGGTGTTAGAAGTGAAAATCAGATCGTAGTTTACGACAGCACAGACACTTCATTTACTGCAGTATTTTTCATTTGACACTTTGATTGACTGCCGGTTACACAACTCAAAACACTACGTACATTGCCGGCAGTTCGGTTTCACTGTAAAAATAGAAGTTTTACAAACTAAAATCAACATTAAATGTTCTTATATTGTTATAGAATAGGCCTTTTGCAGTTGGGGGTCACGTGACCACAGCTACCTTAAGTCAATCAGCTATGACAAAATGGCATCCAGAAATGGAAAGAGCAGGTTGACATTGGTAAAATGGCAAAGTTTCAGCTA
>JAOBAY020090400.1:0-10152 GCA_025331085.2 Zoanthus sociatus
CCCCCATCTTTGGGGTATAGTTGTTAATTGTCTGACATACGTCTGGTTCCTCACTAAAGTGGAGTACGAACCTTTTCCTTCTGTACTGACTTTTGATCTGATCAGTAATGGCATATGAGGGAGTCAGGTTGGCGTAGGGGTCATCAGTCTCGCCTCCCATCTGTACGACCCAATCGTTGATCGAGTCCATGCGCGTGGGCTGTGATTTGTCGATCTCAATCTGACTCGGAGGGTATTTCTCCGGTTTCTTTGATTTTCCTTCATCGATCTGAAAATTTGACTTTCACGCCAAAATCTTAGCCGTCGAGCGACTAAACATCAGCTTATGGCTACTGAGAAATGGGAAGCACTTTTTTTGTAATTGATATCCAATAATGTATTTATTTATTTACTTATTTATATGATGTTATTTTTGTGAGAAAAAACTCATGAGTGAAAGAATGAAAATTTGAGCTCAATTTGTGAATACAATACTTTAAAAATAAAGGGCTGACTTATAGTTAAGTTACAGAAAAAAGCCCAAGATTTTAAGATAAAAAATAGGGGTCGACTCGACTTATAGTCCGAGAATACGCATGTTTTTTCCTAAGCATGCCAGTCTTGAAGCTAACTGAACCGCCTCGGTTATTAAATTATAGTCACTGACTTCATCCTTACGGGGAGAGCGAAGGGATGACGCGGTCGGTATAAATAAAGCAGCAGAGCGTGTCCCGTTCAGTGGGAGTCAAAGTCTTGTCCGCTTGACAGTGCAAAAGCCGGTGGTTGTAATTTGAAACTAATTACTTTTTGTTAAAACTTTTTTGCCAAATACAAAGCTTGCACTGGTCGACAACAACAATGGCCAAGGTCCTCTCATAGTTTCGTCAGATTCGCGATCACCGATTCTTGTTTTCGCTAGAGTATTTAACATTATGACAAAACGCTCGTTGCCGATTTAGAAGTGTTATAACTCAACACACGTCAAATAGACCTTCGGGGATACAGAATAACAGAAACAGGGCAATATTTAACAATTATTTCCCTCAGGTTCAGTGAATATGAGGTGAATATTCACCACCCAGATATTCACTGAGGCAATACTTGTTTTAGTACAATTACTTAGGGTTTGCTGTTGAAGCCATTCTGTCAAATAAAGGATTATTTGTGAAAAATTTTATTGTTTTTGTTACACACTTCTTTTTATAAGAACCAATAAATTTTGCCGAGGCTCATTGTTCTTAATGTTTTGGCTGTTTCAGCCTCAATTTGTTCATTAATTTTTCTTGTTTCTGTGAGCGGTTTGAGATAATGAAAAATATCGAAACAAAAAGATAAAGCATTGAAAAACAGTGCTGATTGTCGGAGGAACTTTTATTAGTACATGAATACGTGTATCATTTGGGACAATATTTATAGTAGATATACTAAATGTGAAACGGTGCTTCTGTGTCTTTACTGTGCACATTGCAAACGTAAATTACAAGTTTCAGTAAAGTTTCAACCAAAAAAAATTTCAGTTTTTTTCATCCCGCAGCTTGAGCTTGTTTTCAAATTGTTTATAATTTTCCGCCAATCTGAGCCTCATATTGTGCTTATAAAGTTGTTCTTATAAAAAAAGCGTGTATTTGTTCAATGGCGGGTATCGATATCTGTAAGATTTCCACCCGGAGTTTTATCTTCTGCTAATTAGCACAGTTGTCATAATGTAAAAGGTCTTCCTTGGCCAGGAGATCGAGAATCTAGGCGCGTTCATTATATGGGAAACTGGGGAGAGGAAATTGACTCACGGACGGGAGCAAAAAGGAATGGAGCGAGGTGCGTCCATTTCCTCTTCCCAGTTTCCCATATGATGAACGCGCTCGGATTCTCGATCCACCGGCAAAGGAAGAGACTGTTTTACAATCTAGTATTATCTTTGAAAATTGTTGTTTTAGACTCGCATCCATTTTTTTAGTGCTTTTCGGAATAGCGTTTTTGAGAATTTTGTTCTCTCGACCTCTATAATCACCTCGCGGGAGGTAAATAATACGTGACTATCCACCAGTTAGAGCACTGGAAACTCTACAATCACTTGAGTAATTTTCCCAAATAAGAAAAACAGCCTAATATTAATCAGCAATAATATGGTCTGATATCCAATGAATTCCTTATTTGGAACCGCGGTATATAATGTAAGTTATTTCATTTTTCCGTCTTGCTTATCTGAATTTAATTATGATCTTGTGGAATCACAGAGTAAATGATGTTTTGGGTGAATCTGTGGGTTTGGTTCATTGACATCATGTGCTAGGGCTGGCGTGGTCGATTCCCGGACGGACCAACACTTTTGGTTTTAACTGAATAATTGAGAAGCCGGTGCAGGCTTTGTTTTAACATCTGCTTATGGTTAGACTTTCTCGTCTTCTCGGTTATGCACGTTAAACCGTAGGCCAAATCTTTCAATGCTCTATCCTAGCATTTGAAAGAATCCACGCTTTTGTGAAAGAGAGCTTTGTAGTGGTTCCGGTGTTGTGGTTTAGAACTGTCTGTTACATCAAGGGTATTTCTTAATGTTTCAAATATCTGAATGTAGACCCCTAAAATAAAGTTATTATTGTCATTATTCCGATCACAAGGTCACAAGTCCAATTCATGGCTCTGCCAAGATTGAATATTGGAGCGACTTTCTTTTTTACCTGAACTAACTCAGCATTCCACCCTTCTGGAATCATGTGATGAGTATACAAGCGTCTTCTGGGAGCTAACCTGCGATGGATTAATGTAATATCTAGGGGGAGTCAAAGACTCTCATCCGCTTAACACTACAGTGTGTTTCTTAAGGCCGGTATACCGGTAAATTGTACCGACGTTCCCGGACGGCTGTACCGCTTTTCACGATATCGAAAGTTCAAAATATTTCTGGGGATGTCCCCTGACCTCTCTAGAAACTTGAGCATTCGAAGCTTGATGATCCTGTACCCACTCCAGGTGTACCTCCTTTCCCACTTAGTGTACCCCACTTCCCAAGCCTTAAGAAACACAGTACACTACACAAAGCGGAGATAAGCGCCAGCTCCATGGACTTTTGGGCTTGGAAAGGATTTAGCTTTATCTCACATCTGTGCTAATCTGGGTATTTAGAACTCCCGTTAGCTGGAATTTTTCCCCTTGATTATCTTGAAAGTTTCAATTAACGCACCTCAACTCTAGCTTAACACTACAAAAACCGGAGATAAGCGTCAGCTCCATGGGCCACTGGGCTCATAAACTGATTTAGCTTTAAATCATATATGTGCTGATCTGGGTATTTAGAGCCCCTGTTAGCTGCAATTTTTTCCACTTCCTCATCTTGAAAGTTTCAATTAACGTGCTTCAACTCTAGCTGAAGAATAACATCTTGTGAACTCACAATACTTGCCATTTTTATTGTGGGATCCATTGATTCAAGATCCGTGAATGTTGAAGCTGATGCTAATGAAACAGCTCTTGGCAGTTCTCGAGGACAATCATTTGATCTCCAATGACGACAAAGTGCTCTGAAACTCCTGATGTACGAGAGAATCTGTTTTCTTATATCAGGCTTCATTACAGCATATAATATGGGGTTTATGAGTGCGCTGAGTGTTATAGTGAACACAGAAATAATAGGTAAGGTAGAAGGTATTAGCGTTTGGTTTTCAAATATCATGACACTTACTGTCATGTAAATTACTGGGAGCCACGAAAGAAAGAAGATAAACGCAATAATTGCAACGAGCTTAGCCACTCTAGCTTCGGATTTAGTTTGCCGTTCCAACTTTATTTGTTTCTTGCTCAGCGTACTACCAGTCAAAACAAGTCGATTTTTAGACTGTGTCCTGAGTTTTTGGAAGATCCTGCAATACGCAATAAAAATGAAGATATAGGGCACAACGATCTCCATAACTAGAACCACGGTTATTGTGTAAATTCGGTGAATCAATAGCGTCACGTTTGTGTTGTAAATCAATGGAAAAAGAGAAAGCAGAATGGGTAAAACCCAAGAAATCAATATGATTGGTTTACATCGCTTGGAAATGGTGACGTAGTAATGCAGGGGGTACAGGATAGCCAAGTAGCGGTCATACGTCACTGCGCAGACGTTTGAAGTGCTGCATGGTAAAGTGATCGCGTTAGCGTAACCAATTACTATTGAAGGGCCCAAACTGTAAACCGGAAGGAAAAAAGCACCTGTAATTGCATCGGCAATCGCAAGAGAGGCCACGAAATAATTTGTGCAAGTCCTTAGCTTCTGCTCGCCAATCACAATGCAAAACACAGCCAGATTCAACACTGTGATGAATACTGCGAGAATCCATATTGGAACATCAACTTCCCAGACCCATCCAGTTCCTGCGCCCACAGGCATGGTAAAGCTTCAGGTCAGCAGTCAATCCTATATAGAAACTGGCGATAAATACTTGCGTCTATGCAGCTGAAAAAAACACAAAAAACATTTGTGAAGGTGTGAAAAAATGAATTATAATATAGATAGGACCCTGCGCGCGTTCTGATTGGTAAAATGTCCATGTTTTATCAGAGTATAAAACATAGAAAAAGCGTGTTTTATTGTTTTTCGCCACCAGCATTCCTCTTGCCAACATTTTTGTTAGAGATGGCATTTGAAGGCATGCAATTTTGATGGAGTTCTCTGCCAAAAAGCAGAAAGTTTTGAAGACGAGAGTAATTTATCAAATAAACAAAAATAGGGAAAAACTGTCGAGAAGTCGATGTGCTTTGTTGTTTCTAGTCGCGTCGTGTAAAATCTATAAAGCAAATGCGGCTCGTGTTTTCTACATTTCCCTCGTGTTCTCAAATGCCCGTCGTGTTTTATCCCAGTGTAATACACGGCTTAGGCTTCTTTATATTTGTTAGTTTAGTAAATTAGCGCTTACATTAGCGTGTAAAATCTATAATTATATTATAAAGCAAATGCGGGTTCCTGTTTTCTCATTTCCTTCGTGTTCTCAAATGTCTGGAGTGCTTTATTACAGTGTAATACCCGGCCTAGGCTTCCTTATTTGTTAAATAGATTCTGAGAGAAAACAAGGCGAGAAGAGTTTTCCATTTGCCTTGTCAGTCTTCTACTGCGTCAAAGCATTTTCTACTTTTGTCTAGAAACACGCGCAACGTTATTTTTTCCTTTTAGAAAATAACCTCTCGTTCATCTTTTTGAAAAAGTGTTCTTGCTTTTTGTGACATCATGCATTCAGTGATTTATATTCAGTTTTATACAATTAAACTAAACCAATCAGAGCGTGCTTTATATTAAGTTTTTTTTTTAAATTTATATATAAAATCTCAGTAATCTTAGTTATTAGCTAAATTCTTTTATTAGGAGCCAAAGTTCAAGATTAAGAAACATTTTCGGCTTACTTCAAAAGTCTAAAAATTCTAATATATAGAGGATATTACACGGTGGCACGAACATATGAAGTTTATCTTCGAGTGGAAAAATATTTCACGAGTAAGCGCGGCGAAGGAGTGAAATATTTTTTTCCATGAGCATATAAACTTCATATGTTCAAGCCAATGTGTAATTTTACTTTTGTTACATAGATATGAGTGTTCAAAAGAAAACAAAAAAAAAACTAGATGAAAATGACGGGAAAAACAAAAAAAACGACGTTAGTGATATCTTCACTAGTGAGGATATGGAAAATATGTCACTCGTAACTTGGATGTAGTTTCATTGGTGTATTTTACAGTAAAACACTCATATCTATGTAATAACTAATTGTATTTATTGTGCGAGGTAGTTTTTCTCACTGGCTCTTCCTTAGCTTCAGTATTTTATAAGCATACCAAACAGAGAGTGTTATAATATACAATTTCATGTATGATCCCGAGAAGAACATTTAGCTTCCATTTCCCGAAAGTCCTTATGTTTCCCCACTGAAGACGGTCTTTTTAGGTCCCATCAGCATGACGTAGCTAGCAAACAGGCTCAGGATCCTAAAAGCAACATAAGATGTAGCAGAAGTACGACTTGAATACTTCAAGTGAGCTACTAGCACATTTGTGCTGTTGATCATGACGTTGATCTCTTATAACCACATCCAAATGCATTGCGCTTGTTTTACATCATCACAGAATTAAAAAGGCTTTGAACGATCGACCTTTTTTTTACCATGCGGAGGCCGTAGGCCGTTGGCATATCATCGGCCGATGTTACATTTGTGCCTGTGAGCCGCAGCCCGAAAGTAACGTGGGCTCTGCCCATGCCGAGCGGCCATTACTTAGCGATAAGATCCGAGAACATGGACTAAACAGATCTGATAAAACTCTAAGCCATGCACGGTAATAACCACGAAGTGGTTCTAGTTGGTTGATAACATGCAGAAGCGTTTACTCGTTAAGTGTGAATGCCATTCAAGCTAGAGTACTAGTCTAGATGGAATAGTCTAGAAATTCAAAATGTTATCACAAAATGAACATGGCCGAACATTAATTTTCGTTAATTTAGTTTAGTTAAGGAAATCAGATCTTTAGATTTTGTAGATATAACTTCATTTTCACAATGGAATTAGCATGTATTATACAAATCGATGAATTACATATTTAGGGGTGGTAAATCGTCCATTAAAAAGTTTGAGTTTCGCAAAATTTTAGTAGAATTTCATGAGTCTCGCAGTCTCGTGTTTTTGGTACATTATGTACGTCTCGCGGTCTAGAGTCGCGATTTTTGCCAGGAAGTCTCGTGGTCGTGGTATTTTTGTTTTCCATAAATGGCGTCTTCTAGTAGCGTCATATAGAATTTAAATATTGCAACTTTCAGGTCGTGGCCAAGAAAATAATAGAGTTTAATATTTTATTTTGCTCGTTTGCTCTAGATTGTTGATAGATTTGATACCTCGCACAGATTTATTAAACATGCAGCTTTGTTAGCTTTTTATTAAACAACTGAAGGCTCCTTTATATACGATTTTATGACTCTGACTTCCTACAAAAGCTTACAAAAATTTTGGAGGTCTAAACGTCTCGCCCCGGCTCACATTTCAATTACTTAAAGTCTCGAACTCGCAACGTAAAAGGTCAAAATGTCTCGAGCTCGCAAAGCAAACTCAAGTCTCACATTTATACCATTCGCTATCCCTATATCTACAACGAGGTCGCTTACGTACTAAACCGCTGTAAGAATTTTACACAGTATAATTTATCTCGTGCAAAATGTTGATGAAAAGTGCTTTTGTTATTTACATTTTTGGTTTTCTTTTAATCTCATTTTTTTGCCGACTTTTGGATCTTTGGCGGATTATAGATAAAATGATTGAATGCAAGTAGGCAAAAAAATTCACTTAGTAAGCTTTGAAATGTTCAAATTCTACAAATAGTTTTTTTCTTTCTTTATGTATTCTATTATAATCCCTGTAACATGCAGTTTGACAATATAGGTGGTTGCATGCAGAACCGCGATTAAATAGATTTGCTCTTAATATCTCTTTAAGTGCCAGGACTTCATGTTTGTAGAATAAAAACGGCAATTTTTAAACTTTGTTTTGATTGTTGAACTGCTAATCCTTCGCCGATTTGTATGCAAATCAAATAGTGTGTTTTCCAAAAAAAAATCTCCATGCTTGGTTCGCATAAACAAAAGCAATAACTTTTCATTCAATGCAAACCTACCCATGAGAAACTTATGCAGGCTTTAAGATATGACTTGAAGTTCGTAGTTTCAACAACTTCCGATTTTTTGCCATAAATTGAAAAAAGGTTGGTTTATTTTTTGGTTTTCAATACGGCGGTCTTTTTGATTCCCAAAGTTACGATCAAGTTATAATTTCACGAGCGCAGTATGTTAATCTAAAAGAAAATTTAGACTTTTGTACTATATTTGGGCTATTTTGGTAATTATCAATATATAGTTGGAAAAAAATTAGTCGATTTTGGGATGTTATCGCGGTTTAGTCATATAAGTGATGTTGTTGTTGTTATGTTTTCAATTAAAGTTTGTATATACTAAACTTCCCGGCTAAAAATTTTCTCAACAACAAATCATAATAAATTAAACTGAATATTACTTTTTATAAGAAATGAAACACCAAGAAAATACGTGTTTTACCCGACATATAGATAGTTCGGTGCAAAAATGATAATCAAATATAATTCATCCAGGAGTTAATACAATATTTTCATTAGCTATACTTTTTAATGCGACTTCAGCTAATGCTAACTCTTAGCGGCTTATATGAAAAATTCTTCTTACCTTGAAAATTTAATGATTCAATCGTTTTGTTTATGGAATTTTTTTCGAAGAAGTTTTACTGATTTGGTTTTCGTGCAGAGGATGGATTCGATGTCGTTCAAAAACAGTGTTACGTTTGCATGCCCACCACTAATCAGCTCTTCAAAATGATAACGAACAAAGAATTAGGCAAAATTAAATTAAGCAACGATATTTAAAAAAGTCCATTTAGATTTCTTTTTTTTATTTTAAGGTATTTTAGATCAATATCCAAGAGCAAAAATCTTCTATTGGCTGATTTTGAAACTCTATATCCCAACTGCCCGTCGTTTCTGTGAAAAATTTAAATGACGTCACATTTTGCTTTGTTATTTAGAAAAAAGGATTTGATTTTATTGTATTTGTTCTGCGTAAAAAAAGATATATATGTATTTAGGAGAAAGAATTTAAATCAGTTTGGAAAGGTAACAATATAAATAGATGATGGGAAAATGTTAAAAAGTATCAATCTTAATTTTTGTTTTTTTTTTTAAAAAAATATTGATTGCACGAATACCGGTACGTGGCCAGATTTAAACTTCCATTAACGAACATACTCTTCCAAACAAGAAAAAATAAGAGTCATTTTGTTTAATTATTGCATTTGATTTCAATTCAAACTATTTCAGAAAGTTTAATGAAGAACATCAATCATTCATTTCTGCTTTTCAAGAAAACAAAATTTTCAGTTTGTAGGGTTTCATCATCTAGTAAGTGAAAATATATAACAGCAATTTTTTTTTCTGAAAGAAAAACAGAATTTTAAAAGATTCTCTTGATACTGTTTAAAAGCCAAAAATGATAAAACAACTTTTTTTATTAAAATAAGTAAAATAAATGGTCAGTTTTTAGAGTATTATTAAATAACTCAAAAGATGAAATTTACAACCCCCAATCATTTATGCTTTGAAGACAAGCAAAATCATTTGTTACTTTATCGGGCTTCATCAATAGACCATTTCACAGTTCCTGAAAGGTAACCAAGCTTCTACATGAATATGAAGCTTAGGGTGACCTGACACAGTTAGAGAAGTGGAAATAATGTTTGATACGACTTCAACTTTGATCTGTCTTTGTCATTCAATTTTCAATCTACATTTATAATTTAATAATATTAATGTTCGTATAGTTCTTGATCATTTCTTCCAATATAAACAAATAATTGATTGTAAAAATAACATTTCTCATTAGGTCAGCTTTTGTATTTGCATTATAATTTATATATTTGTAATTTTATGTGTCTTTTTCTTACTTTTCCCCTGCCTCGAATAGTTTTTAGCTACTTGCAGGTAAAAGTGTATAATCAACTTGTAAAACTGAAATTGTAAATAAATGTCAAATGTCAAATGTCAAATGCTTATGTAACGCCGAAACATGTCTGTCAATAAATTTTCTAGATTAAAAGTTGTCGTCATTACCCTGAAATTAAAATCATGAGAATAAAACACGTTTTTATAGCTCCTATAAAAACTAATCTAGGCGCTTTACATTAAACAAGTTTTAAAAATATTTAAAAATTATCCCCCGAGGTGGAGATGACTAGTGACAGATATATAGCGAGCCGCGATGTGGGGAGGTAAATATCTTTCGCTAGGTACCGACACTGAGGAGAATAATTGTATTATTATTAAACTAGCAGGGTGAATAGCACTTTTTAAAATCATTTATTTCATAATCTTTTATTAAAATTGGCCAAAAGAAAAAAGATTCGCAGCTAGTCAAGATTCCGCAAGCTGTCTCACGTGCGAGCAAACATGCATCAGAGGGCGCGCAATCAATGATTTCACGGTTGAGTGAGGAGGTGAATAGCGTAGGATATTCGGTGTTTAATGAACCAATCATAGCGTGCGGAAAGTGCTATTCACTTGCTAGCTTTAATAACATAAAAACGCCTGTCGGCGAGCCCCAAAAAGACTCTTTTTGGTCATAAACCACCAACCATGTTTTATCAA
>JAOBAY020090409.1:0-10150 GCA_025331085.2 Zoanthus sociatus
CTGCTGAACTTAATTAATTCGAGTCGACTCGAATAGGAATTAGGTTCGGTACATGAAAAGTTCGACGTCTGAACCGGACCTTAGTGTCTGTCAATAGTGACTTTAGAGCGTCTATTCTAGCCTTCGCCAGCTACGAAGTTAAATGACTTTTCCCCGAGTGTAACCTGTAATATAAACAAAACTATTTGGCTAAAATCAAACTCAAACTAAAAGGAAATACTGCGTCTGTCCTAACACTATAATTTGTACAAGAGATTGCAATTGTTCTATCGTGATAGCTAGAACGCTGCTTTCTCCGTAGATGCTAAATAACTATCTAACTGTACAATCAAATATTTCTGTAATTCTCCACTCGAATTACTACGAAAACTTATCAGCAATGGTTTCACCACAGAATTCTTCAAAATATAAAACTATTAAATTGAAATCATATCACTCCCTACTTGCACTTAAAGAGAAATTTTACGAGTTGATTTAAATAACAATGATAGTATTTCTAAAATATATTGATCGATCGGCGTCGTGAATATTAATACTATATTTAGAAACATCAATGTTCAGCTCTTGAATATTTTAAAAAAGTGTTCAACGAAAAACGCTTTGAAATGTGAAACGCTTTGACCTTTCGGACCTTTCAACATTTATCCATGACCATGTATCATATGTTTTCATTATAATGTCCGTTCATTCGTCTTTTTACAATGCTGACAATCACAGACTATCGTAAATGACAATCAACTCCGTTCCGTTTCTGGTTTGGTGTTCTATTTGTGTTTTTTTTAAACTTGCTCTGTCCGAATATAGCATCTCTGATCTGCTGTTTCAATTCACGTGAACGCTTTACAAAACATAAACTTTCAAGAACAATGATATCCGAGCGTGCTTGAACAGAATTCGTGAACATGCGAAACTAAAAGGGTGAAAACATTTAACGCTTCTTTATGTTTGAATGTTATGGTAAAAAGTTACAAAAAGATAGACATTTTCTTACCGTTTGTAGCTTTTGTCCTCTAAAATTTAAGGGTACTCCAGTAAATTAAAGGACCGAAAACCTTTCCCTCAACAGAGAATCTTTTGTATTTATGCGTGATGCAAGAGACTGGAGCTTTGAACTCTGTACACGTGCTGTTTTATTTAGGAAGTCGTTGCAGCGTCTGATTGGCTCTTGCAAAGTGTCAAGACGGAAGAGTGTATCGGTTCCCCATTCAACGAAACTCAACGAAGCATTGAAGATTGATAAATGGCATTTGTTTGTGATTTCTCGACATAGAAATTTATACATTACCTTCTTGCTAAAACATTTTTAAAGCTACTGATACTTCGCTTATCATAACAGTCATAGCCACTTTTAAGTAAAAGAAGTGGGATCAATATATATAAACAAACCTCTTTCACTTTCCTATCTTTACATGAGCTCGTTCTTTCTCGTTCTTCCCTTGTTCTTTTCGGGGGGCATACATGACATTAATACCCCCAAATCAGCTAAACTGTCTGAAAAGTTGCGTGCGGCTTTGATTTTTTTAAATTTATTAAAGGAAGAGCGGGAACAGTTAATTTAAATGCGAAGTGATTATGAACCTTGCAAATTAATATACAATTCCTTGAATTTAAAGTTAAAAAGAACAACTACTAAAATTAAACTTAGCAGTGTTTTCTTTACCCCACATTGGCTGCAAACCTGTACACAGAAAATATAGTGAATTTGGATGGAAATTTGCTCAGCAAAAACGATAGCATTGCATGCCACTGTGTGGAGCTACCACGAAACTTATTATCGCTGTCATTTAACCCCGAGGGGAGGGGGGGGGAGAGTACTCTCTATATTGGTGTGATAGGGATGATCGTCGTATTGTTTATAATCAGTCCATAAGAAAATTAACAGATAGAAAGTGTACCGTTGAATAAAAATATAGAAAAAGTAAATCTATTTGGTACAATTTTTAAATAAGCGCTGTCTTCGAGTAAGCGCCGTCGGTACATGTGGCGCGAAAAATCAAGTACGCGCCACAGCGCTTATTTGAGTAAATACGGTAACCCAGGCTGAAGGCCGATAACCCTTACTTACACGTCTACCCCAAGGTAGTTTCGTCGTGTAAGTGTTAACCAACTACGTCATTTTTGTAAGTTCGTCGAAATCATTTTTGGCTCGGCAGCTCGGAATAGGCCATAGAAAAACTAAGGAAAACTAAACCTAGGCAAGACTTACTCTTAGCACTTTTCTCAATCTGTCAGTTTCTAGAAAATTTTATTAGTACAGTCAAATCCCGGTTGCGACCACCTCTCGTGAGCGACCACCTCTGCTGAGCGACCACTTTTTCAAAACACTGTAAAAAATTTCTTAGTGCAATCACTGTATTTGCAACCTCTCGTAAGCGACCACCTCTGCTCAGCGATCAGTCTTCCAAAATACCAAAAGTTTCTTAGTCCATTCACTGTATTTGGAACCTATTGTAATTGACCTCTCGTAAGCGACCACCTCTGCTCAGCGATCAGTCTTCCAAAATACTAAAAGTTTCTTAGTCTGTTCACTGTATTTGGAACCTCTTGTAAGAGACCACCTCTCGTAAGCGACCGCGAACTATGAATACTTCCGAAAGCTTGAATATTTTTGTGGCTGCTAAAGGTAATTACATGGATTTGGTTGTTAATTGGCGCATGGGTTAACGCAAAGTTTTGACACAATATTAACTACTTACCGTGCCGAGGCCGCAGGCACGGTCTTAGAACGCAGCGATATCGGAAGATGTTACATTTGTGCCTGTGAGCTGCAGCCCGAAAGCAACGTGGGCTCTGTCCATGCCGAGCGGCCAGCGATTACTTAGCGATAAGATCCGAGAGCATGGACTAAACAGATTATTCAATAAAAGGCAGGCACGGTAATAACCACGAAGTGGTTCTAGTTTCTCGTAAGCGATTGCCTCCCGTAAGCGATCATTTAGGCTTGACATTTGAGTGATCTCTTACGGAAGGTTCGACTTTATTTCTAAAGTACTCAAATACTCTGTGACAATGTATATGTTTAGCATGGATAACTATGCAATGCCCTCCGACAATACATTTTTTTTAAAAATTGCTAATTTCTTGGCTAATTTAGGGGCTAATACATTCAAAACTGGCAGTCTTACTAATTTAGATGTGACAAATTTGATGGTAAATTCCTTTTTCCAATAAATCAAATATTTCGCTATCACTCTAAGCGTGAGAAGGGTCTATTCCTTTCCTTGACTTCCTCTGAAAGTTACAAAAGTTTTTGGTATAAGCGAAGCAATTAGACTTCTCAAATGACAGCAAATTCATAAACCGATTCGGATTTCAGAATAACATTTTTACCCTTGCAATGTTCTGAACAAAATCATCCTTAAATCCTTTGATAATGTTCCATGGAAAAATGCCGTTTAAGAAAGCTATAATTACTGGTTATCTATAATAGAAGGAACTTACCACCAGGCATTTATGAGCCACGTAGGCCGAACAGAATGTCAAAAGCATTTCCCAAATTTCCTTAAACGCAGATATTTTGGGTAGTTGTAAAAGGATTATGAGCACTTCAAGTTTAGTTTTCGCGCCCTTTTCCACCCCTTGCCGTGCGTTCATCGTGCCGTTACGTACGAGGCTTAAACTAAAATTTTGCGCGAAAAGTGGCGGGAAAGCAGGCGTGTATTAATATTGTTCTGGCGCTGAAGCTATTAGATAGTTCTCGTGCAGAAGCAAAGTGATAGTTTATTGCAAAACAATTTACTACAATTGGAGATAAAAAGGGCCGCGTCCGTAAAAACAATCGTTTTATCTAAGGACTAACAAGAATCAACACAAGAAAATCACCTATTAAGAAAACGCCAAGTTCCGACTTTGAAAAAACAAAAGATTAGCGAGCCAAGCTTAAAATATATGGAGGTGTTTAACCAGAAACATAACATGGGATTTTTAACTACACAAAAAGCTGATTAAACTTATTTTTTGTAGTAGACAAGAGTCTGACCTTAACGTATATCAAGCTTTATAGATTTGGCACTGTTGAACATTAAAATTGTTCCTATAGACAGGATATCAAAACACCTTTTGTGAGTCTGTACAATATTTTAGTTAATTAAAGAAGAGTACAATTAAAAATATCAATGAATACAACAACTTAGTCAAAAATAAACATTTTATGCTCGATATATACGATACCTTAGAGGCAGTCAAGACAATCGAAGCGACTTTGTCTACAAATTACGTTATAACTACAATACTACACTGCTGCTACGTTCCCAATGATCAGCATATTCATTTATCATCAGTTTTAATCTTTTTTATAGATTTTGAAAGTCAATCATTCAAATACGTAGAAAATCTCTCAATGTTGTAAGGTTCTAGAATTGTCTGAAGTCGTTCTGAAAACAAAATCATGGAGTCTCCTAAAGAGGAATAGTTTCGTCATGGGACTCCCACTTAGGAACCCAGATGTAGGGAACGAAATGACTATGTCCCGGGAAGAAATACTCAAAGACCCGCCTGTAGAAGAAAGCTTCCTTGGACTTTGGAGTGTTGTCTGGAAAGATATCTTTGGCATTACGCATATCCTTATCAGTCACTTCTTGTTCGACGTGGTGATGCAGAATCTCAAACCAGGGTTTCAGGTGGGACGCTCCAGGACCGAACGCGTCTCTCTTAGTTTTCCACAGAATTTCAGGAGGTAGAAAGTTGTTGATATCATGCGCAGAACGAAGAAGGTGTTTCTCAATTCCATCTTGTGGATGGCGGTCAGAAGCCGGCAAACTGAGGTAGTACGACGTGAATGGAATATCTAGGAACGGCACTCGAACTTCTAATCCGTGTGCTGCCGTGGTTCTGTCGCCACGCAGTACATCGAAAAGGTAAAGATCCTTGAGAAGACGTCTGGATTCCTTGTCGCCGTCCTCAGCAGTTGGGGCCTTATTGAAGTGTGTATACCCCTGCGTCACCTCATCAGAACCGTCTCCCGAAAACACGACCACAGTATCAGTGTTCTCGCTGATATATTTGCTAACCAGGTACATACCCAGGGAACTACGAATTGTATTAGTGTCATAGCTTTCCAAGGCATAGATGACGTCATAAAGGGACTTGATGCCTTCGTTTGGAGTAAACATGACCTCGTGATGGTCACTTCCAATATGAATGGCAACTGTACGTGCGGCTGCAACATCGGGACTTCCCTCGATACCAATAGTAAATGTTCTAATGGGGTTAGTGATACCAGACTCCTTTGCGCATTGAGCTACTAAGGCAGAGACCAAACTGGAATCAAACCCTCCAGACAGGAAAGTTCCAAGTCTATGACTTCCCATTAGCCTTTTACGGACAGCTTCTTTGAGCAGTGCCCGGATATTGTACTTGACGTCATCGTCCTTAAGTTGAACGCTTGTGCCATACTCGGGCGTTTTGCCAATGTGTGTGTATTCGCCCCATTCCACCAAGGAAGCCTTTCCACTCAGATCCAGGTCATAGGTTGCACAGCAGCCTGGTGGAAAAGGTTGAATGTTGTACTTCTCATGCTTCAAATGTATCATCCCTTTAGCTTCTGAACAAACGCCCATTAATTGGTCTTCAGCGGTTGTCATGGTGAACATAGGTCGCACACCGAACGTATCACGAGCAAGATGAATTTTCTTCTTTTCTTTATCGATGGCTATAAATGAAAAGACGCCATCTAGCCACTGGGCAGTCTTGTGGACTCCATGTTCAGCGAGCAGATGTGTTATAACCTCGTCGTTACAGCTGGTTTGAAACTGAAGACCATGCTTAGCGCCCAGTTCCTTCCAGTTAAATATCGCGCCATTCGTTAAAACCTGGAGGTGTGGATACTTGTCCACGTGGACTGGTGCCAAGCCATGCGCATCGTCCATTACGGACAATCGGTGGAAACCAATATAACTATCTTTAAAGCCTGGTATGCTTTCAAATCGTGTCAGATCTGGCCCTCGTTGAGAGATCTTTAATGCACTGTCAAGGCCTCTCGCGGCCTGCCTCCCGAGACCAAAGACTGCCCAAATGCCACACATCTTGTTAAAGGACCTTAATTAAATCACAAAAAGTCACTGACTCGTGTACATATGTATAACAATCAGATAAAGCAATTCCTGAAATTACCCAGGCTAGTTGTAATTTTGTAAACAAATGAAAAACCATAGCATGATATTAGGATATTTCCTTCCCAGAGCCCAGTAATCATATACTATTACGTGGGTCCCGGTAACAATCTAACATGTCGCATGGTGTTGGCTTTGTTTGAACACTAGTGCTTCCAAAACTATCAAACATTTCCCTACATGTTGCCTCCAACAATGTTGGGTGATGTTGCATCTGTTTAAACGGGCCTTAAAATTTCACACCGAAAAATACAGGTTCACACCATTAAATGATCTTCCATTTGCTGTTTCTCATACAATCACTGCACTCTCGTACTTTCCCATCTTTTAACCACCATCCATGAAAAGAATAGTTTAATAATTGATCAGCAAGGAAGTTAATTTTTAAATAAAATGGAAATGTGCTTTTAAATATTCTTAAAAAGTCATTATGCATTGAATGTCTTGGAATATTTCAAGGAAAAAAGAATTAAAGGGGTATAAACCTTTATTTTAATAGCTGATTGTTGACCAATTTCGTACTTTTTCTTAACATGTTCATTTGTGCTAAAACATAATGGATAATAATATGATCAGGGTAGCTATATTCATGAAATTGGAATACAAATGCGTGCTATAAATACAGGAGTACAAAAATGCCGAACTTGAGTCAGTCATAAAAGTTCAGCTGGTTTAAAAGTTCAAATGTGGGTCTGTAGAGGGTCCCTTGAGGGCTATGGGTAAAGTGATCAAAAAGGACACTCTCTTTACGAGCCTGTTAAATAAGAATATTGTAAGACTGCTTTCTGGATTGAAGTCAAAATGGGAATATAAAATATTGGTTAGAAGACCAAGATTTGACAGGATTATTAACCCTAATTCAGTCCCAGCTGTATTGTTGAGTTCTCCCAACTTGAGCCCATAGTTTTCATTAAACAAGTTGGAGAGCATTTTACTTTTAATCTTCAGCAGTTTGCTTTACTTGATCAATTCTGAATATCTCATTTCCAAATGTCTTATTTTGTGTGTTATGTAAGGAGAAGTTGGGAGTTGATAAATGACTGGGACAGAAAGGGTTAATGAGGAGGTCAAAAGAAGATGTGGGTTTGAGAACCTTGAACATAGGTTAAGGAAAATGAGGTTTAAATGGTTTGGTCATGTAAAACATAAGAATAGCACACTTTGGAGAGCGATGGAACTGGAAGTGGAAGGTACAGCAGAAGGCCACTAGGTAGACCAAAGAAGACCGAGAGTAAGGTAGTGGAAGAAGACATGAGTATCAGAAGATATGGCAAAATATATAAAACATTGGAGGCGTCTCATACCAAGTCCAACCCCAGAAGTGTATAACTAGGGACTGCGAATGAAGATGATGATAATGGATAGATGACAAAGAACAAAAGAACAATGTGAAGGTGTGGTTAATGTTCTCTGAATCATGTGAAAAGTTAAAGTAAAAAAAATAAATCAAATTGAGTTCAGTCATACATACAATGGAGTGTAATATATAAACCAGTGTGCATTTCAGGGTGCCTGTAGGTTCAAGCCTTTTTATCCCTTTCACTACAGAAGGCCTTTGTGCCCTATATCCTACTGTTCCAAAAAATGGAGGTGAGCTACTTATTTTCGTGTGGTTTTAAACAGCATTTACTGTATTAACCTTCTAGTATAGCTGTTCAATCATTTTAAACTTTCAAAAAATGAAGCTGGTAAGTAAAAACTTTAAAGCCTTATAAAGGTTATCATAAATTTTCACAGTATTTATGGGCATGATTTGATTAAATTTATTAGGTTCAGTGTTTCAAAGTGCTCTCCAGATCTAGCACCAAAATTATTCACTTACAAATAGTGAATTAACATATTTCTTGTATTTCCATTACTGAGCCAATTCAAATAATTGATAATCATTTTCAAGTTTTTAACAATCTATTATCTGTGGTCGCCAACTTGGCAACCATTTTATGAATCAAGTCATCAGTAAAAATGTTTTAGTCACTGTGGCACCTAAAAGTCACAGATTGGAGGGTTGCTATTAGTTGATTTTGAGGCAGAAGTTGAAAAGATAGGAAGCGTATGCATGTGCAAAAAATAGAAAAAAGGCTTACACTGTATTCTTTTTTTGAAAACAAAGCGTGTTTCTATCCCATTATTTTGGTAAATACTAAAACAACTATCCTCCTCAAGCTCTGTGCCTAGCTATAGTGCTAGATATTTACCTTGACGCTTCGTGTTTTGGTATATATCCACCACTTTTCACCTCTCTTTTAAGGCAATGTCAGATTTAGGGGGGGGGGGGAGGTGGACTGGGTGGCTAACCTGGCCACCCCCCTTTTTGGAGCAAAAAAATAACAAAAATGGAATATCCTCATATAAAAATGTGTCTAAAATGATACAGAGGAGACTGTCAAAAGCCAAAGTTTACGGTAAACTGAAAGAATTAGTTACTGGGGTTAGGCAGGTTTCAGCAGTTTTTGAGTTTATATCGCTTGCTCAAAATGGTGTTATAATCTAACAATAAATTTGAATTTTCGTTTGTTTGTCACCCATAGAAACATGTGATGACCATTTGTAAATAAAGAAAATTTTAGTGCATTTAATTTGTTTTACTTTTTAAATTAAGATATTTACTTGGCGAGCTGATACCTTGCCTTTTTAGATACAACTTGCTATATTATGCCTGACTTTTGAAAAATTGTTAGCTGCCGTACCCCCCTCCCAAAAATCCTGGATCTGCCCCTGTAAGGGATAATTATTAATTATCAAAGCTAAAACCTTTCCAAAGCCTTGGTTCAATAGAGCCTCTGCTTATCTTTGGTATCAGTATTATTCACGAGTCCTGTACTTATCCTTGCTCAGGACACTAAATAAATCCATTTCATAAAACATTTCAACAGTTCAATTTGAAATATCTTTACAATTAGTTTTAAATACACATAACCTGCATTGAAATCACCAAATGGGATTATGCAACTTCATATAGATTTCGACAAAAGATATTAACCAACATTTTTTAACCTGAACTCAAGGTAAAATTTTTCTTACACAAAAAAGTACAATTTGAAAGTAAAGCACAGTAGAGTAAAATGTTCAAAGAAAAAAGAGTGTTTGAATAGGACAGAAAAATGGCAACACCAAAATACTTACAAAGTAGGTTAGTATAATTTAGCTTTGTTCTTTAGAAAAGACCTCACAATACAAGTGAATGACCCAAGACTGATCAGTAGCTAAACAAACAGTCAACTAGAGCTAATTCTGAAAAACTAAGTAGCCAGAGTAAGACATTCGTGCAAAATGTTAATATTTGATATTCAACTAAGTTTAAACAAAACACCTTTCTTTCGCACTCACTTTCCACCCTCTCTGTCCCTCCCCCTAGGTCCCTCCCCCTCGTCTCCCCCAGAAGCAACGCAGTCAGCCACTGTTGCTGCGAAATAAGAAAAGCTTAAGAAAAAGGACGAAAGGCCAACAGATTTCCAGCAGAAAGATCTTTAGTTCTTCTCCTAATAATGATATTCCTCCTGGGTATAAGGTTTAATTACTTTACCAACATGAACAAGCTAAACCCAACAACCGATTCACGATAATTTAATTAAAAAAAGATGTCGAAACGAGCTCTGCACAGCTTCAATTAAATATACTTGACTGCAATGCAGCGACAAAGAAACTTGTTTAGTCGCATTCAAAAAAAGTTGCAATCATTTATAATACAAACAAAGAGAGCTCAGGGAATTCGCGATCGAAGAATAAGAGCTACTTCTAAACCATTACCCGAGAGGTGTGATTCGTGGCACGTTCTTTCAATATTTAGTTCGATAAAAAAAATAAATAAATAAAAACTGATTTACTAACCTTTAAAAGGGACGCTTATTGCAATAAGCTACTCCTTGAAACCTTTTTTCAAAACAAGTTACGATTTTAAATTGTTCAAGCACAGTCTACTTTCAATACACGTAACGAAATATAAGACATTTCATTTGCGTGACCAGTAATCCCAGAATGCACTTTAAAATAATTCAGTGGTTCTTTGCGAAACTTGAACTTCAATTTATAGAACTATTATT
>JAOBAY020090420.1:0-10150 GCA_025331085.2 Zoanthus sociatus
ATTTTGAGATTTTTTGGATGAGATTTGAGGGAGGAGATAGGTTTTGTAAATGTAGTTTTTTTTAAGAAAAATTTGAGTTTCGGGGAATTTTAGTGAGGTTTGAAAATTAATTTTGGAGTTAATATTTGATAGAAAACCGCTAAACCGTCACCTGACGAAAGTTGCAGTTTCGCATGGTCTGGAGGGACGGTTTGGCGATCATCCCCAAAATTCTTCTAATAACTCAAATACGTCTTTCAACTCCTTCACTATCCACCAAAATTTAGGGCAGAGAGTGGCCTTAAATTTAGAAAAAAGTCCGTGCTGCCTTAAATTATTGTAGTCTTGACACCATGGTCTCAAACAAAAGATCTAGAAATAACAGTTGAACTAATTTAATCAATTTCTCAATGAAACCAGGACACATATATCAACAATGGATCGGAAGACAGTCAATTATCATGCAACTTTAGCAGAAAACGATGAATTGTGGAATTCTTGTAAACACTTGCTATTTTTGTGACTTCTGTCATCGTCGTGTCCATCATCAAGGCACTGCCATTCTCAGTACCATCAACATCAACATTGTTGTAAATCACCATCTTTCAGCTGTTATTATCTTCATCATCACAAACTTTTATAAAAGTGAATGCGAAAAGATAAACTTTCCAGCGTTTATGCAATGCAAGCGTGTTTAGGAAAACGTAAAACAACCGGAGGAGACGAAGGCAGTCGTAAACATATTTCCACTGTATATATTAAGTCCTGTACAATGTTCTTTAATGGGGTTACTCCGAGATCCTGTTGATGCTATCTGCTATCGCTCATTAACGGGACAGGTCTTGTCTTTGCCCTAATTATATCTTTGAGCTTTAAGCTTACATGTAGTTGCAATCCCCAATTTTACCGGTTCAAACATAAACTTGAAATTATTAAATAAAATATTATTAAACTACACATTGTAAATATCTCACTTAATTTCGGCTAGCTAGTTTTAACATGAACGCATGTAGCAGACATTTCTTTGAATGAGAAATGTTTACAAGCTCGCATGCGCTTTCTCCGAGTGGTCGTCTCTTGGTCTCTCAAGAGTTACTCCCAGTAGATATCCCGAAGAATATCTCAGTTTTCTTCGTCTCTTAATGGAGTCAGTGTCAGTTTTACCAAAGTCCGTTTCTAATTTTCTGCGGGAACGCTCCGTTCTTCGCCTGGAGGAGTCGAGCGTTTGGGCAGCTGATGGTTTTTTATCATGGCTACTAACAGGGTCGGCCTGCGGACAGAATGTGATTTCTAGCATGAAGTGCATTTATGAATGAATAAGTAAAACATTAGATTAGGGTTGGAAATTAAAAGAGACAAAATATACAGGCGAATTTTGTTTTAAACTTATTTTTTGTCTATTGGCATTAGGGCGGCAGTTTCTAGCGAGTTACAATAAATGGCGCTTTAATAGCGCGTGCGGCCGCTGGGTGATTAAATCTGGGAATTATAACAAAAAAAGTACTAATTTACTGTACACGTTGACAATCACAATGATAATAGGCCAATTTTGTGATACGTACACTAATAAATGTATTTACATCTTGTAAATTATATGTGCTGATCAGGAATTATCCCAAATAATATGCCAAGTATGAACTAAATCAGCCCCACTGTAGGAACCTCCTTGAAGGGTAATTGAAACCAAATTATTTTTAAATAAAGATTAACGCTAGTATTCGACATTTCGAAGTCATCTTGACTCCTTTATTAAGTGTTTAATGAGCTATCTTCCTGTACAACGATTACAATAAGCAAGTCACAAATGAATTAAAACATAAACTTATGCACGAACAGAGTCAAGCTTTTGTTGGAATTCTTTTGTTTGACTTGAACATAGTTAATTAAATCCTTGATATAATGGAGTTAAGATGACTTCAAAACGTCCAATACCAGCGTCAATCTTTACTTTAAGCTCATTTTCTAAAACTGTATTATTTAAAATTAAAATTTTCAGCAATGAGTTCGATTTTGTTCGCTCATATTTGCATCTGCAAACAGACGTTTGCATTGTTGAGAATACATGAAATTAGGCTTCATCAAGATCAATGCCTGTATAATGTTTGTGCAAGAAATATCTGAGTTTTGGATGAAGTTTATCGACTGACTGTTGATTGTTAGGTTGAGTGCCATTTAGCATCAGACTGGGTTTCCTGTGAGTTGGTTATGGATTCACATCTTTTACATTCCCGATGACATAGTGGTTACCCTCTATTGACACAGCAGCCAGAAAAATAGATGTTCTAGATCTAAATTAGCATTGAAAATGTTTTATGAAACAAACCGCCTTTAGTGAAAATATGACATTGATAAGTTAAATGCTGTTCTTGGGATGTTATGGAAATTTTACAAAGAATGTATGGTTATTGACAGTTTTGACAACCAATCAGATTAAGATTGTTGGAAAGGCAACATCTTCTTATAAACTGCACGTTTAGACCCAAAAATTTCAATTGACAGGAGTTTTCAAGTTTTAAACTAGGAGACCTTTTTTATGTTATTATTCGCTCCTAAAGTTGTACGCTAATGAAATAAAATGTAAATATTGACATGGGCAATATTTCAGTTATTTAGAGGAATACTTCAACATATTAGAAAAATACTAAAGCTAACAATACAACTAAGTATTTTAAATGATTTTCAGTAGATAGTTTAAGAATAGTTAACGGTTCAATTTGTACAGTCCCAGCCTCACAAGGAGGTTAAATATTCCTAAATGCCAATGTAGTTTGACACTATTTATAACTGTGTGTATTGAGGTGTAACTTCTCGCGCTTTCTTGCTGGTACTTTTGTATATTCAACAAAAAATGAGGCTATGATTGTATAAAATGAATCTGCAGTCATTTGAATCAGCGGTAAATAGGAATTCGAGATTAGCAAATTCGTTACAGTACGCAACATAACAGTACCACAACATGAACCAAGGATTCTCAGACACGTTTCTTACTTATTATTTAGCGACTCTTTAGCCAATCACGTATGGAAATGAAACCAATGAAATCGCTATGCAATAATTCTTTATTAAATTGTTTTTGGCTGCAGAAAATCAAAATTTTCTTGGCCTTCTTTTTTTAAATAGAATGGAGTGGAGGAGGACTAGATGCGGCATTGAGTAATAAGGGTACCACACAGCCTGTATTAAGGTCAAGCAAAGATAGCATAAACGTGCTAGTAGCTATCTTGAAGGCACGAGAATGAGTACCATGGCCATGTTGGGTACGGGATATACACCCCTGTGAGCCTGACTGCTTGCAGCCAAGGATAACGTTGCCATAGGGCACACTATCGTGACTTTAGTTAGCTACTAGCACCTTTGTGCTATTTATACTTGAGTTCATCTTTATAGCCACATATTGAGCTGTGTCTTAGGGGTTTCTCATGAAAGAGCTTTAGCTAAAAAAGTAGCGCTGGCCTCAACTGTGCGCCCCAATACTCGTCCCGACGTCTACGCGCAAATCTGACCTTTAGTAAATTACCATGGAAATTTCACATTTTATCGAATGTGATATTAAAAACTTTTCTAGGCTAAAACATCAAAATCAATCACGTGAATTCGCATTATTTGTCGACATCTTCTCAGCCGTTACTTTATACAGTTTTATGCATGGGTTAAAAGTGATGATGTGAATTAAGTAACATGAGCAGTACGCCTTTAATTCCTTATCGTTCCGTAAAAAAGAACCTCATCAAACTGCACAAAACCAATACGCTAGCTTGGCAGGCCATCGCTCGAGCTTCTGCCACACACAAAAACAAAACAAAAGTGACCGGGCCAACAAAAATTCATAAGAGATTCCCGGTCATTGTTCGTATATCGAATATACGGGGGATCTTGACTAATCGGTAAAATATCCATCTTAGTTATCAACTGACTTTTCTGTTATCAGAAATAATATTTGTAACTGCATTGTTTTTCAATTAAAAAAGCTTTTGAAGATTCTTAGAGAAACTGTAAATACCCACACGATGTCGACACAGAGAATACCTGATTTGATCTAGCATTAGGGGATATAGGTTGGATAATTAATCTATGGCTGACTCGAGGGTTTGGGGAAAATTAGTTTGATCATCTGTTTTCAGTTATTAACAGGGTTGGTTTAAAATTACCACAGTTTGAGGATCAAAACTACAAAATTTCTCCTCTTTTGTAATTCTCTTCGGTACCAACCCGTGGTATAGAATTCGTAATGTTCTAAACGAAGAGAGAACTGGGTTCGAGTTGGGACCGCAAAGCATCTATGGATAATTGGATGGACAAAGGCGCTTTCTGCCATATTGTTTACAAAGTGGCTGTCTATCCAACCAATCCATAGATACTTTGCGGTCCCAACTCGAACCCAGTTCTCTCTTCGTTTAAAATACAGTGAATATTGCCGGATTTCATACCAAGAGAGCCTTATACTTACTAAATATTTCTAATATAAAAAGAAAGACCACACTATAAAGAGCAAAATCCCAAAGTTTGATGTTAAACGGATCGATAGCTAAAGAGATATAGCTGTTTTAATATACAAGAATTTCTAAAGATATGTATGGCTTCCGGACAATTCTTCACATAGCATCCGGAATCCATACACTTCTTTAGAAATTCTTGTATTTTAAAACAGCTATATTTCGTTAACTATCGCTCCGTTTAACATCAAACTTTGGGATTTTGCTATTTATACTGTGGTCTATCTTTTTATATTAGTGATATTTAGTAATTATAAAAGTTAAGGGACTTGTACCCAGACTCTCTCGGTATGAAATCCGGCAATGGAACTCTCTTAAAATCATACCTCCATTTCATCTAGTTTAAAACTATCATCGTCGTTTGAAGGAAGCCCATGATCCTGTTTGATCAGAGGTTCTTGCTCGGGAATTCGATGCATTTCCGTACTCTTTGTTAAACTGGAGTTCCTAAGCGCATGCGTGCGATTATTACCGTTTAAGGGCGTTTCGGACTCTTCTGCCCCGTCCGGCTGTCGCTCACTAACACTTCCTAACGTTGATGTGCGAGATCGAGAGTCCGAGTAATCCAGCCGTCTGGGAAATACTTGCATTTGGACAGCCTCAGTATCAGGGACTGGCTGATCTTCAATGTTTCTGGAGAAAGAGAGCTAAGTTTTATCACTAGATCACCGAAATACTTAAATTATTCCTCCTCGTAACTTACGCCATGATCAGTCTCTAACTAGTTTTAAATTGAAAGTCAAGCAACATGTAAATCATCTCAGTTAATTTTTACCTTTATGAATCCTTTCAATTTTTTTATAAAATTTATTTATATTGTTTTGCACAGAACCCCGGTGCCAAACTCAGGATCATAGGAATTCAAGGAATGCTGGCAGATTCAATCTACCAATCAGCGTTTGGCATCCTGCGACAGCAAACCGCCGTTGAAAACCAACAACCCTGCACTGATTGGTAGATTTGAATTGCCTGCATTTTTTGAAATACTATGGTCCTTAGTTTGGCACCGATCATACTTTGAAAACTGTACTGAATTGTGATTTCAGCATCAATTTTGTCGGAATATATTGCAGGAATGAAGTTCAAAATCGGCCAAGAGATAGATCAAGATCTCATAAACCTAATAGATTCTGTTCGTTTTATGTAAACAATTTCAAAATATCGTTTTAAAACCACGAACACATAGGGTGGTCTTCCTGTGATGAAAGTAAATAAGCTCAAATCAAAAATCGCATATCACTTGTCGTCATTTTCGTCTCAAGTGAATCCACCTTTAGGAAGATGATGTTAGATCATTGTCACGGCAACATGAAGGGCTACAACTCTTCAAATAACATAATAATAATAATAATAATAATAATATTTAATGAGGATGCTTTGTCACTGTACAGGTGAATTTTGCAAAGGTCATACAGTATAAAGACTATAATCTACTACACACAATAAAAACTATAAAGATATAGCGAAATTTATACTATATGGATAAAACTAAGTATATTAAAGAAATCTAAGTTTGAAAATTTCTAATTTGGGTGTATTCCTTTTTTCGGTTTCCAGTATTCCAACCATTAATGCACGGCTTTGTAGTTTGTGCGCTATTTTCCCCAGTTACGGTTTAAAATTAGATAAACTTAGTTTCTTTCGGATGTTGTAACCATATAAATTATGTCTTTCGTACACAACTTAACCAAAGAGAATGATTAGTTAGCGTCGAATTAAGTAGTTTAATTTTTTCAGTTTTGGAACTTGATTCAACTGACAAGAGAAGAACTCACCGTCTGTATTGTGAATCCACCGTAACAGGGGTGTCAAGTATTGGCGAGGGGTATTCAGGAGAGCCCGGATCCTCATCTTTAGCAGTAGCAGATTCTAAACGCGACAATCTCTTGGACGATCCTCTGATGTCCTGGTTTGATTCCTTGATAGAGGGACGAGTGACGGTGTAGCTCTTACCGTCAGGCTGATTAGCTGACCCGTAATACTATAACGAAACCAAAAACTTAAGTTGAAAGGGAAGAAATAAGCAAATGATGTGAAAATATAACATGAGCGCTTCGCAGCAAAACCAAAGAAATTAAGCAATGACAGAAATAATTTAACCACTGCTGTGCCTTATCGATTGAAGGCTCTGTTTCATGAAGGATCTAATACACAATTCAGTCTTGCCATAACAATTCTGCAACTTAACTCGAAACGCTTCGAATGTTAGCAGCCATGCACAGCTGTTTTGGTGTAAAAAAAAAAGCCTTGGTTACCTATGACAGGCTAGATTTCTTGCCTAAATCTCAGTATGAGCAGCTGTATCGGCCTTGGCAGGTCTCATTCATACGGCATAGCTAACAAACAGACTCCTGTTCCCACAGAAGAAAAATACGAGAGAAAGCGCAATGTTTGTGGTATCAACATGGTAGCGATAGCACACATATGCGGTCCTTGTAGCTCACTCTAAGCCACTCTAAAAGGTACTAAGGCAACGCTTAGATTGCTATACTTGGAAATTGTTTTCTGCAACACATTTGTCAAAGCGAAATTCTAAAAGTATTGCCTCGAGAAATTTTTAAAATTCATTAACTTCTAGAACAATCGCTAGTTTAGCTATCTTGGTTTTTGGTTTGGCTGGCGGTAGCTTTAACGCAAAGTAACAAAATAGAAATGATTACTCCTTCCCAGAATCATCCCTTCTCACCTGAACTGTGTCGGTTGTGCTGTAGTAGTTACGTTTCTCTTTATGTTGCATTTTTTTGATTTGATAATAATAGCTAAAGTTCTTGACCTACAAAAAAATCAAGAAACATCTTTCTTTTAATACAAAAACATAAAATAGCCTCGAATTCCAACACTCTATAGCAAACACAAAGCAAAGTTGGTTAATGGTTTGGCCGCATTATTTGATTTTCATTATGAGATATCTCTGCTCTATCATAATTGAAACGTATAGAGGATACAACTTCTTTCTATCTTGTAATGGTACCAAAAAATGCAGAAAAAGGTTTCCAAACTTTTTAACGAGCGTTCCGCTTACTTGACGTCTTAGCAGCAATATTTGATATTACATGTTTGTTGAGACACCAACGCGGCCGCTATTGTCTTGAACTGTTTCCAAAAAGAAGTGATTAGCCCATTTTTAAACTATTTGTATATGATTGCAGGAAACAAGTTTAATTCAACAGCTAAAATAGCTGAATAGTTGAGTTCATATCCTTGAGAGAGAGAGAGAGAGAGTGATAGAGAGCCCCCAAAAAGCAGGACAAGCAATTATTTTATTTGTACGTTTTCTTACCTCTCTGTCGAGCAACGAAAATAACAGGAGAAGAATTCCCTAAGAAGTTTGCAAAAATATATAAATAAATAAATAAAAATGAAAAATTTTGAAGAATTCTTAATTAAGATTAGAAGAGAGAACGTGTCCCTCAAGTCGAATGCTCAGAAATTAAGACTGTTACAGTCAAGGATTGATCGGATATCTACAAAGGAGAACACAGCTTTGCGGGGCTTTTTGCAATTTCTAACACATGCATAGAACACTTGCTCGTCACAGTCTAATGCGATAACCAGCAAGTGAATAAAAACGACGACTACATTCTGTTATAGGGAGCACTATTTGGCTGTAGTTATCGCACGTCGCCAAAGGAGGTTAAACAAGAATCTAACGGAATGGTACTGCTTGATTAAATCAATGGAATTTAAGAGAACTGAAGTGTGTTTAGCTGCTGTAGATATTTTGGCCAAGCAAACCGATTTTGAGTTTTACATACTAGTATAGACTGGAGGGATTTCATTTAGACACGGCACTGTAATGTTCTCCATTGATGGGATGGGATGTACTAGTTTATTGCATATGACTCACGCGGTGGTTAGCTTTCACAGTACAAGCCGACATAATCAAATTTATAAAGCATCCGTGAACAGTAAAATTGTTTAATAAGCAACTTTCGTTCACTTTAAAAAAAAACGAGTGCGCCATTGATCAAAATCGATCATATTATTAGGACGTATCTCTCGCTACCGTCACGACCGGTTATTAATTTGCTTAACATATATGTTTTTTCATGGTTTAACACATGGCTTGAAAATGTTCGCGTCTTTGGAGTCCGATGTTTTGAAGCTTTTACGCCAGCGAAAGTTGTCATTTATCACAGAATACACTCAAGTGAGTTGAAAATCTAATCAATAACGATTTCCAAATACATTAAATTAAAATATAAGAATATAAGAAAACTTTCGTGCGAATTGAATCTGATTGAATGTTCAATGCTCAATTCGCTGCGCGCTTCGACCGATATCTGTTCTTCGCGTAAAATTTAGCCTGGAATTCCCTCGTCAGTCAATGAATTTTCCTATAAATTAATATACAGCTATTTGTAATGAGTCTATTTTATTCTATTTGAACCGTTACGCAATCAGTTTCATTTTATACTTTTATTTCTAAAGTAAAAGTATAAAGTCATTTATTGCGCCTTGCAATTCAGTGATGAACTCAAATTGCATACTAAGCGACTTAGTGGCAGCCCAATGAACTCGTAATTGTTAAATGAACTCCGCTTTCGTCTCGTTCATTATTCACGTTTCTCGATCATTGTGTTGCCAGCACGTGGTGTATTTGAAAACAAACCACTTACATTAATTACTAACCCTTTACTAAAATGCTACATATGTACAAAAATAAATTGGGAAAAAACTGATACTATAACATTTATAAATATCAATTTGAAAAGTTGCAACAATATTGTCAATCGTCCCAGATACTTATTTCTTTTGTTATTTTAAATTTACCAATATTTGCAACTCTTTAATGTTCAATCGGCAAACATTTTTACGTTGACTTAATAACATATGGTGTGCGCAATTTAAATCTAACTTTTAGTTAAATAAAACAGCAACGGAGGAAGGATATTCACGTTATTAATTCGATTTTGTTGTTTTTACCTGAACAGCACAGCAGCCTGCAAACACGTACTCCCACCATGTGATCACGTGATGTTTGACGTAGATAGCTGCTGCGACCCAGGTTCCCGCCATAAACGGTAAAAGTAACATCATGAGGACCAAAGACACGCTTGTCAAGAGAAAACAATGCATCGTAAGATATGAACACCGATTACAATGGCAGTAAAATATTTGAAGAGGCAAGGGGTAACATTTTCCGAAAAAGTTAACCACAACACAAGTACTAATTACGATCAATACAATTTCTTCAAATATGATTGGTGCATAAACTGCTGTATTTTGCATTTATCTGCAAAATTGTAATCGGACATTAATTTGGCTGTAATCGGACACCTGTAATCGGGCAATTTCTTGAACCAATCAATTTAAGAGAGATTTTAAAACAGAGATTACAATCACTATAGTTACTTAAAAACTTACCCTTTAAAGCAGGACCCTTTTTCAAAAGCTGTTTAAAGCCATTTTTAAAGCTTTTTTCCTTATTTATTTTTTCGGAAATTGTACTTACCATAAAGGAAAAGCTGCAATAAAAAAATAATTTTCAATTTGAACTTTTTTGTTTTTTGGAAATGTAATAATCATGATTAATTGATAACAGAACTTTGAGTCGTCCAATTCAGTCTGTAATAATATTCTTAGTCTGTAATAATATTTTTAGTAAATACAGCAACCTTATGTGTATATCTTAAAAGTAAACAAAACAAGCTAGAATTTCAAAAGTTATTAGCTCT
>JAOBAY020090430.1:0-10148 GCA_025331085.2 Zoanthus sociatus
AAAACTGATACTAAATAAAATAATAGAATAGTATAACATGCAATAATTACAAAACTAATAATACTAGAATAATGCTAGAAAGTATCGTAATGACTCGTAAACACAATTGATTCAAAAGTATCTTAGCATACCGACTGAAAATCAAATTACTACTAAATAGACGAAGAAAGACAAAACTTTTTATTTGATAAAACTAAGCATGTAATTATAGCAAAACGTGGAGCTATTGAAAATGAATGAAACTAGGTTTTGGCAGACTTGTTTATTTATTGAATCTTAGAGATTTTGCTGACTTTAATACTTATGTTCATTGAAAACCCTAAAAAACAAGCAAATTGGTACTTACTTTGGTATGCGGACTACACCTTGACTTAAACTTTGTCTTTTCTTGACGGTTTAGAATTAACGTGGATTGACTGTGGCCAACTGCCTAAACTTTGCTAACTTCGTAGCGATCCACACTAAAACTAATTTACTAACAGGAAAAAGACTAACTTATATAGTACAGAACTAAAGCGTGATGGAACTCACTTACGCAAATCCTGTGCAGGTGATATACGAAGATAAGGAAGGTTCGCAACCACAAAACATAAGCTTGTCTTCGTGACTTCAAAGACTTAACCACACTGTTAATTAAATTTCCTTATTCTAAATCAAGTTAAGAGAAAAATTCAAAATTTGGCGTTTCAAAACCAACATTCCGGCCCCTTAAAGGCGATACTACAGGATAGCCTTTACCAAATACACACTATAGAGTTTGAAACATAATGCTAACGATATATGCTAATGCAAAAATTACTTGATTAAACAAATGTTCAAGATTGTTCATTGTCTATGCCTATGATTAATAATTGTTCATTCAGTTACTTATCACTCTTGGGAGCTGCGGCCTCTAGTAGAACAATCTTGTCCACAGGTCGAACGAGCACGGATGTGCTGGTCTTCAACTTGACGGAGCGCACGAGACCATCCCCACGGTTAGAGTACACTTCAAGGATCCGTCCGAGTGGCCAAGAGTTACGTGGTCTCTTGTCATCGAGGACCAACACGACATCATCTACCGCAAGGTTTGGGCGCTGTTTGTGCCATTTTTGGCGCTCTTGTAGAGATGGGAGGTATTCCCGTATCCAGCGACGCCAGAAGGTATCTGCCAGGTACTGAACTTGGCGCCACCGCCGTTTTGCAAGGTTGTCGTCTTTGGTGAATGTCCCAGGTGGGACCACAGGTCCAGTACGCAGCAACAACAGGTGATTTGGTGTTAGAGGTTCCAGGTCGCGTGGGTCGTCGGATACTTTTGTGATTGGTCGCCCAATCACGATGGCCTCGACCTCGCACATTAACGTATGGAGGCCTTCGTCGTCCAGAACCTGCTCCTTTATGAGAGCTTTCAGAACTTTGCGGACAGTCCTGATGCATCTTTCCCAGACTCCACCATGATGTGAAGCAGTGGGTGGATTGAACACCCACTTGATGTTTCGTTGTAGAAGAAACTGGTGGATCTGGGGCTGATTCCACTGCTTGACTGCCTCGCCGAGCTCCTTTTCGCCTTTCACGAAGTTTCCTCCATTATCGGAGCGGATCTGCTCAGGCTGGCCCCGACGTGCGATAAATCGGCGTAAGGCATTAATGAATGACTCTGTGTCGAGGGAATTTACAAGTTCTATGTGAACTGCACGGAGAGTCAAGCACGTGAATATAACACCGTAGCGCTTGACGGTGGTTCTTCCGCGTCGCACATCGAAAGGGCCAAAACAGTCCGTACCAGTGTAGGTAAATGGCGCTTTCCCAGGGGTCACTCTTTCGGTAGGTAGATTAGCCATCTTCTGCTCTGCCGTGTGCGCTTGACGTTTTCGACAGCTAACACAGTTGTTGAGGGTACGATGGACGGTAGATCTTGCGTTGATGATCCAGTAACGCTCCCTGATCAATGACAACGTGTATTCTAGGCCTGAGTGCCCAGAAATATGGTGGTAATAGCGGATGATAATGTCCACGATGTGGTGTCTCTTGGGTAGAATGACCGGGTGTCTCGTGGAAGTGTTGACTGGTGCTTGTTGAAGACGACCACCAACACACAAAAGGTCATTGGTTAGCACTGGATCAAGTTTCACTATGTGGCTTTGTTTCTTGGTGGGGTTTTGTTGGTCGCCTTTTTTGTAACGTTCACGTTCCTCTCTTAAGTGATGTTTTTGTACATGTCTTAGGATGGCCGACTCTGCTTGGTTCAGTTCAGTAACGCTGATTGGAGGGATCACGGTAGATAGTTGTGTCTCACCTGACTGTCCGTCCCTTCGCCTTTTAACCCGATCTTGGAGCTTGGATTTGTAGCGTAGGATCCACGCTACAATTTTCATCAGGTGCGGCCAGGATGAGAAACGGTTAAAGATTTCTGTAATTGGGTCTTGATTAAGAACTTGATTTGAATACACCGAGGAGTCTTTCTTGACTTCTGGGTGATTTTCAGGGATGTCTGTAATCATATTAGATGGTCTCTGAGGCCACGCCTCTCTTGACTGGGTTAGGAAGGTTGGGCCTTGTATCCAGCGTTGAAGAGAGTCGGCCGACACACCTCTTGATGCGTCGTCTGCTGGGTTAAGTTCGGTGTTTACGTAGCTCCATTGCTGTGGAGAGGAGACATTATGTATTGTCGCCACTCGGTTTGCGACAAACGTTTGAAAGCGTTTCTCCCGGTTCTCGATATAGCGCAGAACACACGTACTGTCGGTCCAGAAGAACGATTGATTGATTGGCAGGCTGAGCTCCTTTCGGGACATGGTGTCTAACCTTGCGGTCAAAACTGCTGCTGAGAGCTCGAGTCGGGGTATTGTCATCTGCTTGAGTGGCGCAAGCCTTGATTTTCCCATTATGAAGGAACACTTGACATTACTACTGCAATCTTCAAGCCTGAGGTAAGTGGAGGCTCCGTAGCCTTGTTGTGAAGCATCGGCGAAGTGGTGTAGCTGTGCTGATGTGATTTCCTTGAAATCAGGAGTTTTGAAGCAGCGGTCAATTGCTAGTTTTTCAAGTTTGGGGAGTTCGTGCAACCAGGCTTGCCAGCGATGCAAGAACTGCTCTGAAATTTTGTCATCCCAGCCATACTTACTGCGGCAAAGATCTTGCAGGATCAGCTTTGCTTGAAGTATGAAGGGGGCTACGAACCCAAGGGGATCATAGACGGAGCTAACAATTGAAAGGATACCCCTTCTTGTGGCAGGGCGGTCTTTCACTATAATTTTGAATCCAAACTGGTCGGATGACACGTCCCACTGGACACCAAGAGCTCTTTCCACTGACAGTTGGTCGAAGTCTAAATTCTTGACTTGCTCTGCTCGATTGGCCTCAGGTACAGCTTGTATAACCATCTTTGAGTTGGAGACCCATTTTGTTAAGTTGAACCCACCTCTTGCTAACAACTCACGTAGCTGATTTGCAAGTCTGACTGCTGCATCTTCTGAGCTAACTGACTTAAGGCAATCATCAACGTAAAAGTTGCGAATGACCGTTTCAATGGTTTGCGTATCGAAATCGGATTTGTTATCCTCGGCGGTTCTTTTCAGTGCAAAGTTAGCGCAGCTCGGAGAGGATGTGCCGCCAAATAAATGTACCAACATTTGACATTCCTATGGTTCACAATCAATATCACCGTCTGGCCACCACAAGAATCTTAGAGCATTACAGTCACTTGGTCGTACGCGCACTTGATGGAACATAGCTTGGATGTCAGAGATGAATGCTACTGGCTCTTCCCTGAACCTGGTCAGCACGCCGACAAGAGTATTGGTCAAGTCCGGCCCCTGTAGAAGTGCTGAGTTTAAGCTTTGGCCTTTGTAGGACGCGCTGCAGTCGAACACGACTCTAGTTTTATCAGGCTTATGTGCGTTAAACACTGGGTGATGCGGTAAGTACCAGTGGGTACCTAAAGGACCAAGCTCTTGACTTGTTACCTTTCTGGCATAATCCTTGTTGAAGAGGTCGTTCATAAATTCTGTATACCTTTTGTGAAGTTCTGGGTCTTTTGATAGTCGCCTCCTCAATAGGTTAAGTCGATGCTCAGCTTGTGGCTTGTTGTTTTGAAGGTGAGGTGGGTAGTTCTTCCATGGAAGTGCTATTTCATAATGTCCATTTATTAGTTTCACAGTGTTGTTCATTATGTCTAGGGCTTTCTGGTCGTTTAGTGACATGCACGGTTTTGAATCTGGGATAGAGTCGTTAAACTCCCGGTTGCAGTAGTCTTGAAACTGCTGGTCTAAGTTTTCCTTGGATTGCAGCCAGTTTAAAGTCGGAATTTTTTGCTGGTCTCTTCCTAAGGGTCCATTTAACACCCATCCTAGCACTGTACGGGTGGCAAAGGGACCTCCTTTTTCGCTCAGTCTAACCTCTAATGGCTCAAGAGCTTGTGGCACATCACTGCCAATAAGTAACCCTATCTCAGCTTCAATGGTAGGGAACTTTATTCCTGCCAAGTGTGACCAACGGTTGACATCTTGTTGGGTAGCAATTGCCTCGGTAGGGATAGGCAGGCTACGGCATGAATAGACAACTGGTAAATCAACAGAACTTTCTTGTCCAAGCCCAGATACTTGGAGGCTTACGCGAACACAGTCACTCTGTTTGTTCTCTCCCTCTAGTGTCGTGAGGGAGAGTTTGGCTTTTGTGCCTTCAATGTTGAGTTGCTGCAAGAGTTTGTTAGTACAGAAAGTTGTATTTGACCCGTTGTCAAGGAAGGCATACGTTTCAATTAAATTATTAGTGTCCTTTGCTTTAATTTGGACAGGTACGATGGCGAGTGCAGTAACAGAGGCGCTAGTTGCGTAGCTGGTCTTAACATAGCTATTGTTATTGGCGCTTGTTGGATTGACTGCTGATCCTTGGGTCGACTTTGATTCAGAAGCGTCAGAACTACCTACTGATGCTGGAGTGGGTTTTGGATGAAGAAATGTCGAATGCTTGGCAGTACAACCATTGACTTTACAAAAGCTCGATTTTGGACATGAGCGGACAAAATGATTTGGAAAGAGGCAGTTCATGCAAAGTTTTTTCGCGCGTATGAGCTCTTGGCGCTCTTTGATTGACTGATTGCGAAACTTATTGCAGCTCGAAAGCCAATGTTCAGCATTACATAGTGCGCATTTAGGTTTTGCAACATTCTGCCCTTTCTGAGTAGAGAATCCTTCGGCCTTGCGTCTTGGGGTAGGTTTGACTGTCACTGGCTTAGATTTGTCGTTTATTACTTTGCCAAAGACGGGGTGGGTTGCGGCTCTTGCCTTGGCTGTGACAAACGTTGTGATGTCTTGCACAGTTACATCCCGACTTTCATTTTCGATAATCCGGTCCACAGTATCACGCCATTTTAGTCTCAGCCCGTATGGTAAGCGGTCGACAATTTTCTTAAGGTTGTCGGGGTTGTCTAATTTATTGAGATAGCCGATTTCTCGCAGAGTGTTCAGACAGCTTGTCAATTGGATAGAAAATTGCTGCAGGGCAGCACCGTCGTCTGACTTGATTGGAGGGCCACCGATCAGTTTTTGCACGTGCGCAGAAGCGATGCGGTAGTCTTGACCGAAACGTTCTTTCAGAAGACGTCGAGCCTCCATGTAGCCTTTTTCTTCGCGCATGGACAGGCAACTCCTAACAAGTTGATTACACTCTCCGGTTGTAAATTGACATAGATAGTATAGGCGGGCGCTTGGGCTGGGAGTCTTCTGCTCGATCAACTGTTCAAACGCTCTTATAAAATCGCAGTAGTTGATGGGATAACCGCCAAAGACAGGTACTGTGGGTTGTGGAAGGGTTAAAGCCTTTACGCTCTGTTGCTGTTGTTGTACCAACTGCTGTAAGGCATGATTTTGATTTTGCTGAGACTCCATTAACTTCTGGAAGGACTCGTTCAGTATAGAAGCTGACTGAGGAGTAGACTGGTTGGGAAGCCATTCAGGTGCATCAGGGTTGAGGGGTTGACTCTCAGGTAGAGGCAGCATGGATTTGCCTTGCTGGGCTTTGACCAATTTTAGCAGACTGCTGGATTTCGCACTGGAGGTAGAGGACTTACCTGCATGGCTGCATTTACTTCCTTCCTCATAGATTTTCTCTTCAGCCTCAGCGGCAGAGATTTCAGCTTGCATTTTAAGCGCCGCTTTCTTTTGTTTTAATTGAAGTTCCTGAATTTCAAGTTCTTGCATTGCTTTTAGCGCTTCTGCTTGTACGAGTAATTTCGCTTTTTTTGCCGCGACTTTAGATTTCGCGCTAACCACGCTACTAGTTCCAGATCCCACCTTAGACTTATTGCCACACGGCCCGACAATGCTGACCGAATCTTGAGGTTTTATTTTCGGAAGTTCATTGTCCTGAGGAAAAGTTTCTGGTTCAATTTGACAAGTTGCAAGATAATGCCCGACTTTTTCTTGAACTTCGTTGACTAATTCGTGAACTGATTGATAATATATTTCACTTTCTTTAATTTCTTCGTCGGTTTTGAGATTATAATGATACGCTCCATGCGCCTGATTGAACTCTTTCAGAATTTTATCTAATTCTATGCCCCCATTTTCTATAACTTCGGAGCTTTCATTCGCAGACAAAAGTTCATTGAGTTTATTTACAGATTTTGTAATCCTACCCTTTACATGCCCGCGGGCAGATTTCAAATGATCGGTCGATTGTTCCTTTCCGGTCTCCATTATGAGTTGTTAATTCTAATTTTAAATCTCCGTTGAAATGTTTATCACTTTGGACTGATGAATGACAAACTCAGTTTTGGTTCAACTGCGTGACGTGTAGGTCAACAGAAACACCCAAATTCTTCAAATTCTTTTTGACAATTGCAATTCAAATTCGAACTTTAATGTAACTCCACTGGACAGAAATTCACTACATAAGATCCGAGCGAAGTACATTCATTAGCGTAGATAGATGCAGTAGATATAAAAACGAACGCGACGAATTATTTCAGTATTTAATCACCAGAAGATAAATGTACAATGTTCTTTAGGCTGATGACATATACCAAAGGTGTTAACAGATGACTCGATATAAATTGATAACAGAAGTCGGTTCGAACTGAAATAGCAATAAAATATGAAAGCTACTTTAAGCTAAATAGAACTACAAAATAATACAATTTCAACAAAACAATTAAAACTGATAGTAAATAAAATAATAAAATAATATAACATGCAATAATTACAAAACTAATAATACTAGCTAGAATAATGCTATAAAGTATCGTAATGACTCGAAAACACAATTGATTCAAAAGTATCTTAGCATACCGACTGAAAATCTAATTACTACCAGACGAAGAAAGACAAAACTTTTTATTTAATGAAACTAAATATGTGATTATAACAAAATTTGGAACTATTGAAAATGAATAAAACTAGGTTTTGGCAGACGTGTTTACTAAAATTGAATCTTATAGATTTTGCTGACTTTAATACTTATGTTTATTGAAAAACCTAAAAAACAAGCCAATTTCTACTTACTTTGGTATGCGGACTACTCCTTGACTTTGTCTTTTCTTGATAGTTGAAAATTAACGTGGATTGACAGTGGCCAACTGCCTAAACTTTGCTAATTTCGTAGCAATCCACACTAAGACTGATTTACTAACAGGAAAAAGACTAATTTATATAGCAAAGAACTAAAAGCGTGGTGGAAGTTACTTACGCAAATCCTGTGCAGGTGATATAAAAAGATAAGCGAGGTTTGCAACCACAAAACATAAGTTTGTCTTCATGACTTCAAAGGGTTAACCACTACTACTAATTAAATTTGCTTATTCTAAATTAAGTTACGATACAAATTTAAAACTTGGCGTTTCAAAACCAACAAGATCACTGCAGTGCTTACTCCCATTGTCAATTTTCCAAATACATTCTACATCGTAAAATGGTATGTCAAGCACTTGGATCCTTAAGTGATGCTCTGACAACTGAATATCTTGAAAAGCAAGAAGATGTTCAGTATTTTCCAGGCGTTGCTCTACGTTGAAGTTGCAGGTGAGCGGCGATTGGAACCTAGAGTCATGTTGCTGTAGATATCCAGCTTTTAACTGGTTCACTTGTCGCTCCAGGCTCCTATGTCGTTCATCCGAAGCTCGGAGGAAATTCATGCATTCCTCAAGTTGGTAAGTTACAGGAATATTTTGGAAAAAGGTACATTACAATTTTCAAGTTTCTGTTGAATTGTTGCTAATTCCTTTTATTGTTCAGAGACGGTTTTCTCTACAATACCAAGTTTAATCTGTTGCATCCCAAACTCTTCTCGGGTGTTAGCGAGGACCTCATTTTGGTTCTCCGTTTTTGTTTTCAAATCACGGAAAACGGCTGTTAGATTCTTGATTTCATTTTCTTGTTTATTTGCTCTTCGATGGTTCTCTTGGTTGTTTGCATTTTCTAACGCTGAGTATTCCTCTATGGCTTCTATTTCGTGTTGTTTCAAACTTTGTTTTGCTCCCTGTTAGATTATGAAAGCATAAAAATTGAAAATCATAAACTGCATCTAAACGACTTATATTGGACACTTAATGAACTGCTCTGCTCGTAAGTGTAATTCGGCTTGTCGTGTAAATTGTTTTACAAGTGTTACGTACTAAATAAAGCCAAAAATAGAATTGCTTGTGAATAAATTTGTTTGCTTTTTCTAAACGTCTTAACAAATAAAAATTGTTTAGTCATTAACAGCATTGTCAAAGTAAGCCTACAACATTTCAGCGGTTACTCAGGTTGGGGAGTCAGGTTGGCGTAATGATCATCAGTCGCGCCTTCCACCTCTACCACCGGGGATCGATTCCCAAGCTCTGCACATGGGCTGCTATTTGTCAATCTCAATCTGCCTCCGAGGGTTTTTCTCCGGGTACTCCGGTTTTTCTCCCTCTGCAAATTCGACAAATTCTAATGTATCATGATTGTTTTTTAAATACAAATTTTTATTTAACCCTCTCGCACAGCAAGTTCTGAACTGACAGGAAGATTTTAAAGCGCAGCTCAACGAGGTCGAACGGAAAGCATATATATGGGATCTTTCAGCGATATTTCAGACTACACTGATATTTAGTAGACTTACGACATATGTCATCACGCAAGCTATGTTATGGCGACCGAGATGAGAATGATCGAGGCAGCAAACAGTGTAAGATGTGTTTCATCATTTGTGGGGCCTACCTTTACTTTTTTGGAATCTCCGGCTACTCTAAATCTTCTTGACAACCCTGAGTTATAGCAAGAAATTAACATAGAGCTATGTATTTTTTTACCTTGAAGTTACACCCATAAGAGACAAAACTACAGCGATGTTCTGTTAAAGGACACTCGTTCGTCAGGTGTTTAGCAAGCTTGCCACGTGGTATTTCGACTCCACATGCGTTTGTGCAAGGATCCAAGATTTTAGGGCAATGGTGTGAATGGGCCTGTATCGCGAATTTAAACCAAAGTTAATGATTTTCTTTAAACATTGAAAATGAATTCAAAACGTTATTTTCGATATTGTAATTGAACAATATATAAGTAAGGTTTAGTCTTTGTGAGTTGAATTTAATGAAAGTTAGTCCTGTTTGAATCGAAAATGGTACAACATGCATATATTTATTTTGCACCATGTATTATGGCGGTTGGTAAAGAAAAACTTATGAATTAAAAGAAAATATTTGAGGGCAGACGGAATACTGTTGCTCCGAACAAGTGTCACTTTGCTTAGCTGACAATTTGAAGGGTGTGAATGGGGTTAACCGACTAGCGACAGAAGGCGAAAAATATTACTGACTACCGACCAAGCGAAGAAAAAATTACCGACCAGCGACAAATAAATTCTAACCGACAACCTACATAGGAATGTTTGAATTCAGAAAGAACAGCATTTGAATTTTTTCCTTGTTTAGGATATATTCAGATCCTTTGGTGGGCTCTATTTCACTAGAACCTCTTGTCTTCAAATTACTTTAAAGGCCGGGAATCCTCCTTTTTAGGGAGCAGCGCGGGCTCATTTGTAGAACAACGGCTCGTAAGCTTATACGAGACGCCCTGCTGTCTCATATTTAGTCTTCTTTATAATATAGATATGACCCTACGCGCGCTTTGATTGGTCGAAAATCTATGTTTTATCAGAGTATAAAACATAGAAAAAGCGTGTTTTATTGTTTTTCGCCACCGGCA
>JAOBAY020090441.1:0-10148 GCA_025331085.2 Zoanthus sociatus
ACTAGTTCTGAAGTTTTTATTTTTTAAGAAAATTAAAATTTTTGACTTTAAAAAATCTAGCATGTAAAGGGTTAACTTTACTTGTAAAATTCTTCTAAATCATATAGCGTATATTTTGGTTTAATGACCTTGGCACATACGGACAATAGGTTACAATTTCGCTAAAAGCTAGCACTGTCGCAGCAGTCGTGAACAGTTAATTGTCAGCGAGGTCCAACTCGCAGTGCGCCCGCTATATTTAAGGTTGAAGCTTCCCTAATGAGGATGTGAACAAAAACAAATACGTAGCTGTGGAGATATGTAAAATCAATTAACATATCTTTGGGGTTGAGTGAAGTTAATGATAAGCGCTGAAAAGACATGCTGCATGTAGCTATACATAAATATAAAATGTGCCGTCCTATGCTGTAGCTATAACTTTTCCGGGCGTTTGGCAAGTTTAAAAATACTCTTGTTTTGCCTTTTGCCTGGAATAGTTTTTGCTCTGCCAGTATATCTACATCATCCATTACCGAGTTTTCAATTGTCAATCTACAGCTACCACTCGAGTTGGGAGCGAAACTGAATCTATAATCGGAAGAAAATTGAGATAAGATTGTTCGTGGTAAAAATCTTTGTTTAATACTGGACTAGCTTCTTCTTTTCTTTGTCGCTCGAGTCCCTTGAGAGGACATTGGAGTTAAGGTAATATTTTCATAAGTATTCCATTTGCAGCGGTTGTCAGTTTATGGAATGTGATGCTTGTGTTCGCTGTTTTTTCGTGGTGAACACTGATGTCAATAACACAATGCATTGTTTCGTTATTTATATTTGCAGGTTTTTAGAAGACAACTTGAACAGCTTAATGTTTTCAAGCAAAACCATTGCTAACGGTCTACTTTACATTTTATTATCAGGCAAAAAAGAGGCTCCAAAAACGAAGATCTCTTCTTATCAGAAAAAACTTTTGCGTGTTCGAGAGCTCTTAAAGCGGTTGAAAACAACAACAGATTCTTCAACTGTAAAGCTGTTATCTCAAATTCTGAACGAAAACGCCGGAAACGATAAGGAAGGTAAGGTAACATTTTTTACTTAGTACTCTTTTCTGATTATCAGTCGGAAATAGGTAGCGTTTTGTCAGGAAAAGACTTCAGACGTCCTGGAGTCAATTCGGCAGTACTGTTGCTCGCTGCTTGATCGCCAGAAGGCAGCGTATTTTAGAGATATTTGCAGTTTTCATAATTTTCTGCCTATGAAGCCCCTTTAGTTTAAAAACAAAAGTGTAACTGAAAAGGTAAAGTTAAAGGATTTAGGAAAAACATTTATAACGTTGACTTTGACCTGAAATAGTTCTGAAATGAAACGTGAATCATATCATTAAGTGTCACATTGCTTGCTTTCTCTGGTTTCAGCTGTGATAGAAAATAAATAAAACCTAATGAAAAAACAACAACTTTGAGTGAAATGGCAAAACCCAGCGTCTGAACATAAACAAACGAATTGTTAAACTTTGAAATTAATGTACTAACCAAAACAATTTTTGGGGGGGTTAAAACTCCCTTTTAGTTTCACTGACTTGAAGATTGACTGAGTTTGTACCGTGGCGTGGTGTGGACAATTGCTAAATTTGTGTAAATAAGCGCGACGATCATGTCATAAAGATTTATCTTCTAGCGCTCAGCGTATCATGTTTTCATATCTATCATAATTCCATTCTTGTCTCACCTATTACCTTGATAAAATGATTGCAACGTCGTGCACAATGAACAAACAAGAATCATTTTGTACATTTTTGTATTTTAAAAACATTGAAAAAAAAGGATTCTACATTAAAACTGCTTTCATTCAAAGAGTGAAACACCAACACATTTTTATTGATTCCTTTTTTAAATGAATGCTGAAAATGAGTAAATGAAATTGGAGAGTACACTGTTTGACACCTTGTCTGCTTCTTTTTAACGTTTTTATAACCTTTAGTTCCTTTTAGAAACTAAAAACCGTTTTTGTGATCGAGGCATAAAACGTTATGCAAAAATTAGACCTTGGTAAGGTCAAATTATAAATAGCGTTGCTAGCGCTAAAGCTACGTCTTTCTCTTTGTATAAAAATTTGAACAAATCAAAAACAAGATTAGGTTATCCGCCAACACGCTTAACCAATCACTTTTTGTTGCTTTCGACGAAAAACGCATACTAATCACCCCGTTACTCGCAGGCTCAAGCCTAGTGCCATCTTCCGTTCGCGTTGAGCAATTTTCGCGAGAGGCTATAGTAATTGGCTGGCTGCCAATGCCTCGCTCTCGTGTAAAAGTGAGTCGTGGTCTGTTGACTAATCCATGCCATGTTCTTCGATCGCTAACATTTTTTTCTTCGGTACGCTTTTTATTTAACACATTTTTGCTGGACAAGTTACTTTTGACACTTCGTTCAATTCAAATACCCGCTCATCCATTTAATGAATTATTCCGAAAAACTAAAATATCTCTTTCAATTTCTGTTTGACAACGAATGTTTGTATACTAGCATGAGTAAAACTTAACCAGTTTTTAGCTGATTGAAAAACGTTTTATCGGCAAAAATATAGTGTTTTGAAAAAGTCCTGGACCATGCCACGGTACGCTAGTACGAAAACTAATAGGAAAAACATGCTTTCTTCTCGTTTTAAAAATCAATTCTCAACATGCGTAGCATAACCTCATTCGGTGATATGATCAGCGATGCCTGTTTCCGGTGCGCCTACAACTGAAACAGGTCAAACAGGAAAATTTATGTGTTTTCTGAGCTCAACATCCCATAGCATAACCTCCTTGGTTTGTTCAGAGACCCACCTTCTTTGTACGAAGGGAATAAACAGCATTGAGCATACTTTTAGACAACAATAGAAAACGCTGTGGTCTTAACCAACATCTTCGCAATCCTAAAGTTGTACATGTCCTTGCCCAAGTTACCAAAAAAAAGATGATTAGTAGTTCAAAAGCTTCTCAGTCAACTGTGTAAATCAAAATAGGAAAACGGTAACATTAAAAATTGTTCTTGCCAAAAATATTGGAACCTGTCTTGTACCTACGCCACACCGGAAACCAATACTTGTTGTGAGCCTTAAATGGTCATGTTTAGTCACCACCTTTAATAGCTTGGTTAGGCAATATTCATTCTCAATGAATAAAGTATTTGTTATAAAGAATTTAAGTTGTTAGTGTTACTGCCAAATTGCGATTTAACTCAAGATTAAAATTTTTTATGATCTCCCGTAAGTAATATCATAATCTAAAACTGAATATAAAGTCTGAAAATATCGAGCGTTCGCCCTTTGTAAGCTTGCGATTCAAATAACTGAAAGTTAAAATGTCTTTATCATCTCCGTAGCGTAAGCAATCTATGTAAAAGTCTAAACGAAATACTAAACGTCCGCCCTTTGTAGCTGTTTATCCTTGCGTTTTCAAAGTAAGCATCACTCAAGTACCTATAGCGACGTGTTTAAATAGATGTATTCAGTTTTATGAGAAACTCTTGTCAAATAGAACTTGTTGTTCGCGGAGTACTACGTATACGAGCGTTATTTCATTGCTCAAAAAGTACAAAAATTAGAGATTGTATTATCATTATTGCTTAATATTGTTTTTATTCACGAGTGTTTTGTATCGTATCACGAACGATCCAGTCCGGATCCGCGAGCTAGTGACTGATATGGTACAAAAAAACGAGTAAATAAAAACAATATCAAGCTGCTAAGATTTTATAATTTGTACAACCAGTAGCGTAACCAGCCCACAGGCCTGCAGGCTCGGGCTATCAAATTATTTCGATAGGAAAAAAATAATATTGAAAAATACTTTCAATTATGTTGAATAAAAAGACACAGAAACACAATTTGAAAAAACATTCTCGGGGAAGCATGCACCCGGACCTCCCTAGAAACGGACGCGACCCAGGCTTGCGAACAGAAGAATACCCTCGGTGCTTGCTGGGCCTTGGGAGTTGGGACTGCAAACTTTTCAGATCCTAGCTACGCCACTGACAACATACAAACAAGAAAAAGATTCATTGACAATATATCACCAATGTCTAAAGGACCAAATTTCAAAGTTTATAATATGCTCAACAAAATTACTCGTTTTTGACTGGTGGAGACGAGTACAATTTTAGCGTAAACTGTCCTCTTCAGAGTACCAATTTAAAAGTTGTTATGGTAACGACGTGAGCACCAAATGGTTGGCTGAATAAAAACAAAAATGGCTGACAGTCGTTTTGCAGTTTTCAATGAAAATGGCGTACAAAATCTAAAACAAAAAGCTACAAATCAAAATACAAACAAAAGCATTCAAACCTGGATGGCTGTATGGTGTAGTTGGGCAGAAATACGAGGTGTAAACCCAATACTTGAAGAACACGAACCTGAGACTCTTGAAGTAATTTTGTTGAGTATATCATAAATAAAAAATCGCACGATCTCTCGTACAATTCGAAATTAATAGGCACTCGTTATGTTTTCAAAATTCTCAAATTCGAATCGCCCTACGGGCTCGTCCAATTTTGAGAAATCTGAAAACATCACTCGTACCTATTACGAATTGTACTCGAGATCGTGCGATTTCCTATACTTATTTCAAGAAAGTTTGAATTAAAAGGCACAAAGTAAACACTATTTGATAACCCCGTTTCAAAATAACGACTGAAAAACAACATACATGGCAAAGAGGGTGGTTCGTATAATTCGTTCTATCTTGTTTTCTTACACTGACTTATTTCCTTATTTCCTGGTGCAGGAAAATAGGGCAAGAAATCCGGCTACGCGTTTTCTTACACTACATGACAAGAAACTTAGTTATCTCTTGTAACAGAGAAATTATCCAACTATTTTAGAGTGAATTTTACCGGCAAATTTTATAGATACTCTGAAACAAACCACGAACTGGACACGTTATTAATTTTTTTTTCTTTTCTCGTAGACATAATCACAATATTCTGAACGTGAGGCGCACTAAGCATCTGGCAGAAAATGTCAAGGAGGCCGGCCACAATCTTTGTAGTTAACCAGAATTGCACCAAAGTACACGCTTTTTTTTATAAGAACAACTTTATAAGAAAAATGAGGCTCAGATTGGCTGAAAATTAAGAAAAATTTAAGAACAAGCTCAGGCAGAGGCTAAAAAAAGTGAACACGCAAGTTTTTGGTTGAAACTTTATTGAATATTGTAATTTATGCTCGCAATGTGCACAGTAAAAACACCGGAGCACCATTTCACATTTAGTATATCTACAGTACTATTGTCCCAAATGTTACACGTATTCATGTAATACTAAAATGTTCCTCAGACGAGCAGCACTGTTTTTCAATGCCTTGTCTTTTTTGTTACAATATTCTTCATTATTTCAAACTGCTCACAGAAATAGGAACACTTTAAGAACAAATTGAGACTGAAACAGGCAAAAAACTAAGAATAATGATCCTCGGTTCTTATAAAAACAAAAGCGTGTATTGTACTTCCAAGCTGCTACTAACGCCGGTTGGCGAAAGTACATATAAAATCATTGGTACACGCCAGAAGTTATCCGGCTGCGAAGATTGCTAACTTACATTATTGCTAAACAACAAAAATCTCCAGAAATTTGAAAACGAAAAACTAATAGGTATCTATATTGACTCAAACATGACGTGGTCAAAACAAGTCGAGGAGATAAGAAAGAAACTCTTAAAAGGAATTGCAGCCCTAAATAGAATAAAACACTACCTTCATTTTAAATATAGAATATCACTTTTTAATGCGAAGATAAAACCATTACTCGAAAATTGTATAACAGTATGGGGAAACTGCAGTACTACTCAACTGGACATTTTATCTAAACTCCAAATGAGATGCGCAAGAATAATTTTAAATAAGGATTTCAAAACAGGAGCATTGGAACTCTTGAAGAAACTTGTATGGAGCCCAATCGACAAAACTTGTATAGCGAATCGCCTATAACTCTATTTAAGAAAATTACTGAAAATAAAGCTTCAATCTGAATACCTCATAAATAAGTTAGCCAATTTTAAATCAGAAAACAATTATAATTTGAGAAGCACATTGGCTTACCGTCTGCCAAAGCCAACGACAAATAGCTTAAAACACGGCTTTTTTTTACGGTTCTCTGGAAAAGTGGATGGATTTAGAAACGAAAATAAACCTCAACTCAAAGAGTTTTAGGACGGACTTTTACAATTTAATTACTAGTAATTTCTGTGAGAAAGGTAAGTGCTGTGGGTTTGACATAAAGGTCAGTTTCCAATCCGTCGAGCATTACTTTCACATCGTGGAAAGGGATTTGTTGTAGGAAAAGGAGCTGGTAAATTTGACAACAGGATGTAGATTTTTGAGGTATGCGGTGAAATATTAAGTTTATCTTCGCCACCAATATGAGTAAGAGCTCTTATCAAGGCAGCAACTTCAACCGTAGACAACTGTTTCGTAAAGGGGTAAAGGGGTGGCTTGCTAATCGCCCTTTCTTGCAGCCAGAGGCTGAATTGCCAAGGACACAGCTCAACGAGGTCGAACCGAAGGAGCTGTGCTGCCGTAGGCGCTCGGCCCCAGGACGCGATCCATACATGACCTCGGAGCACAATCCAGTCCTTTTTGGGACTCATCAGTAGTACGGTGTAAAGAGCTATAATAAACAGCCAATCAAAGGTTAGTTGTTTATCAAGCTCAAAGTTGTAACGAGCTAAATCCAAAGTGGTCCAGACAAAGTGGTCCAAACATATTTTGATATTTTAGATTTAACTTATTTTACTTATTTTAAATATATACCTAAATTAAGTTTAATCAAGACAGTAAGCGAACCCGTATTTTATCACAAGCTAATTAATGGCTTAGTTTTCTTTATATGTTAAATAAACTCTTTTTTGGAAATGAGAATTAAATTTGCCTCGGTAATTGAGAAATCAAAAAATTTTATGGCCTTTTTGAAAGACATTTATTTGAGATATTCGTTAACATTATAACTTCGGTACGGATAAAAGTGCTCTTTTAACAACCCCAGCTGGTAGGGGTGAGATAATTCATGCAAACGTCTTCTTTTTTGTTGATTGCCTTGTTATGAACGTGCGGCCATGGAGGAAACGTTACTGTAATTAATTTTTGTTGCCTTTATCAATGACCACACACGTGGTTCATACACCTTCATCATCCACAGCTTCTAAACAATCTCCGATGCAGTAGCTCGTAAAACATTTTCACAAAAGTTCAATTTCAAATTATAACAGCTTCTGAATCTCACTCAAAATTTGTCAACATGATACACTGGACTAAAAATACGTTCCCCACTATGCTAAGATCCAATCAGAAGCGTAAACAAATCAGTAGAGTGACACGCCCGCGATTCGATGATTTGCGGTTACTACCATTTTAAAAAGACCAGTTTTATCCGTGGTGAAGTCGTCATGCCCTCTCAGTTTCAGTTTTATTGTTAAATTCTCCCAACTTGAGCCCATATACTTTTCATCGAACAAGTATGAGAGAATTTTACTTTTAAACTGCGGCAGCTTACTTTGTTTTATCAATATTCATTTTCTTATTACCAAGTGTCTTTTTTTTGTTTATTTTAATATGTAAGGAGTAGTTGGATGTTGATAACTGACTGGGAGTGTATTTTAAGCAGAAAATGAGAAATCGTATTGCGCAAATTCTATATTTGCAATAATGCGCACAATCCAAGTTTTCTGTGGTTATAACGCTGACTAGTTACCATTTTTCCCATTCCCCATTCCCATTCCCAGTTTTAGTAACGTCCGTATTTATCAATTTCGTCAACGCTGCGGTCGACAAAGAAAACAAGACGAATAAAATCTCGAGTACGAGATGCGGATAATGATTGAAACAAAATCAAATTGAACTTTTGACATATACCTTTTCGCCGAACACAGATAAGATTTCATTACGTTCCTCTTAAATTTAAAATTTTTTTGCTTGTCAGTTCAAGATAATTTTCTTTGTAAAACCATAACCTTGAGATATCTTTTCATACATAATATATTAACTGCCGGTTTTATCAGCTCTCTTTGAGTTGGTTTTCGAATACAATTGTCAATAGTATCGACTAAACGTAAATACAATAGCGCAAAACATCTGCATATGTGTAAAAGCCACGGAAATCCATCATTTGTAATAACTTTGACCGTTCCAAGAAAGAATGTAAGTATATAACTTTCCACCATGCTAGTCGGCTAGTAGGATCGAATTCTGACAAACTTTCCTCGCTGCTGTTCACTTTGTCAATCAAGTTGTTATGATGTCGATGCCGAGCCAATCACACAGCAAGCGACGTCATTGTTCAATCTTGTGCAATAATGCAATTTTCTAACGGAGAAAACAGGAAAAAAAAAACAACAACAACCACCCCATTTTAAGACTGGACTGCCACAGGCAACCCAGTATAATAATTCGCAGAATCCAATACATTTTTAAATATGACGCAATACATGGTAATCGCAATTTCTCAAAAAGCGGGGAAGTACCTTCATTTTCTGCTGAATTGCGAAGCGAGCTGCAAAGGTTGTTGTGGTAAGTATTGCTTGTCTACTACACTCTCTTTTTTTATAAGAATGTATATTATAGGTCGAATATTGAGACTGAAATTAGCCAGATTTTAAGAATATTTTAAGAATAATGCTGAGGCTCAGATTGGTTTAAGAACAGAATTTTGCATTGTATGTTTAAAATAAAAACATTACTGATTACATTGCAATTGCACTCTAATCCCAAATGGCAAAGTCAGATATATTACCATTGAAGCTCTTCGATGCCAGAGTAATTTTAAAACTATTCCCGAAACAAAGAATATTCGTAAGAATATTTTCAGCCAAGAATCGGCCAAAACCGATAATGCGCAGAATCCAATCCAATTTTGAATATGACGCAATACATGGTAAGGTAATCGCAATTTCTCAGAAAGCGGGGAAGTACCTTCATTTTCTGCTGAATTGCGAAGCGAGCAGCAAAGGTTGTCGTGGTAAGTGTTGCTTCTCTGTACACTCTCTTTTTTTATAAGAATATATTTTATAGGAATATTGAGACTGAAATTGGCCAAATTTTAAGAATAATGCTGAGGCTCAGATTGGGTTAAGAATATAATTTTGCATTGCATCCGCATGTTTGAAAAAAAAACTACTGACTACATCTATTGCAATTGCACCCTAATCCCAGATGGCAAAGTCATATAAAGATATATGTTATCATTGAGGCTCTTGGTTACCAGAGTAATTTTAAACGAAAATTCCTTGTCACTAATATTCCCGAAACTATAAGAATATTCATAAGAATATTTTCAGCCTAGAATCATCGGCCGAAAAAATAGGAATATCCAGCCTTGGTCTGAAAACAATATTCTTATAAAAAAAAGAGTGTAGTTGAGAATAACATGAATTATGAAGATTTCTTGTTATCCTTAATAGACGATTTTAAAAGTTATAATGAAAAATTCTATCACTTTCATTTCTCTAAGAAGAGGCTGAAGCATCCCTGAAATTGGCCAAATCGTGAAAAGCATTTTATGAAAAGGATTAAATTGGGGTAACGTCAAAATCTTTTAGAAAAAGAAAATAAGGATGAGCAGTTACAACAAACGTGGAGGAATCCGAATAGCGCTGCATCTTAATTTGAAAATCAGAAAGTTGTCTTGCATCCAGTTCGAACCCTATTTGGGTATCATTTAATCTTTATTTGTATTTGTTTTGCAGTCTTGACCTGTTCATAGTTCACCTTGCTACTTTCGGTTTCGTTGAGAGGTTTAGCGGTCGAATATGTTAACGGTAAGTTGCATGTTCTTGCTTGAAACCGTGAAGTTATTCTAAACTATAAATAGAATCGGGAAGTTATAGGGCCAACCATTCTTACAAAGTTTAGTAATAAAATAAAACTAAGAATCGATGGGTGTTTGTTTCTAAAACAAGTAACGCAGTAACGAGAAAACGAGTAACAGGGAAAAAAATTCACATGATAGAAAATTCACACGAGTAAAAACAGGAAAAAGTTGATCTACATATAAATATAATTAAGTTAACTCCGCTTCCATTGTTATTTAGATATTCATCCTAGTTTAAGTTCTCTAACCTGAATAGAATTTGGAATAACTTATCTAATGAGATTCGTCAAATGCCCAAGGCAAAATTTAAACGCAACATTCACAATATGC
>JAOBAY020090451.1:0-10146 GCA_025331085.2 Zoanthus sociatus
CCTACGATTTAACGTCCTTATCCGAGAAGACGCGAAAGTCTAACCGTTTGCAGATGTTAGAGCAAAGGCAGCACTTTAAATTATTTTAAGGTCCGGCCGGGAATCGAACCCGAACCTCCTACACGATAGACTGGCACCTTACCTACTAGGCTAACCAGGCGGCGGTATCGAGCTAAATATTCTGGCATGCAATAAATATGTAGATGCCTACTAGGAAATATAAAAAATGCAGGACGGAAGAAATCTCCTAGTAACGATAATTAAGGACGTTAGAAAGAAAATCTGTTTTACCTTTTTGTTTCCCAATAAATATTATTTTGCCTGAGCCAAATAATCTTATAGTAACGTTCACCTCATTTCATATTGCGTTCTGTTGAAAACAATTCCAGTAACTTTTATATAAAGTCATGATTTCTTGACAACTGTGCACTATCCATGACCCTTTTATAGCGTCAACGGCTAATTTAGGCAACCCCAAGTTGATTTGTTTGAATCTTGAAATTTGTATGACCGTCACCTTAGTAAAGAATTTCGTGACAAAAATGTATATAGCTTAAGGATGAAACGTTTTGGTCATTGATCATCGACTTAGTTATGCGATGTACTTATACATAGTTTAGAGAATTTGCTGTTGGTTAGAGCAAGTAAGATTGTTGACTATTGGCTATCTTGGGGAGTGTGATGTATAGAGATTGAAACATGATGGGATCGGTGGTAATTTAATGGTAAAAAAGTCACAACAATTTTTTATAGTAAAGCATTGTTACTATAATTATATAAACAAAAAACTTTCTATGGATAGAACAAAAAAATACTTTAGGTTGTTAAGTTGCATAGTGCTCAAACTAAGGACGAACACCCGAAATTTTTTACAAAAACCATCTGATAGTTAGATTTATTCCTTGTTCTAACTTTCTTTTTGTTTGTTTTTTCTGTATGTCTAGCTGCCTTTCTTTTTAACAATTCATTTACACGAAACTGATAATTCCTAGAACTTATTTAACGCATTCCAATAAAACCTCATTCATTAATAAGAACAGGCAGGAAGTAAACGGCCCTTCTCAGCACTTCAATCGATTACCCCAACAGATCAGCAACAACGTTGTGGATGGTCTTTATGGCGTTGACCTCAGGTTTGAAACAGCCATCAAGCTTGCTGCGCTTCACATTCAGCAGGTTGCTACAGAAGATGCTGACGGGAAGATGGTTAAGATATCATTAAAGAACATGGATAAAGACTATGGTGGAATGCAAAGATTTCTTCCTGGGGGCATCTTAAACCACAGCAAGGAGAAGAAACTAAAAAAAGTCATTTCACAACAAGTTAAACAAAATCTCACGCTAGCTGCACCAGGACAGAAGCACATGAATTCATTGCAATGTAAATGGCATTACCTCAATATTGCGTCTGACATCTTCTCCTACGGTGGAAAGTATTTCAATGTTCTCTTAGTTAATAGCGAGGAGAAACAGGATGACTTTGAAAAGGTAAATGTTTATATTTACATACATGATAAGAAAACACACGATATCTTACTCTTTTAGAAGACGTTTTTTATGAATACTTATTTTGCTGGATGTAGTGCCTACCATGGTGATGAGATGTGGCCACATATTCCACGCACATGAACAAGCATTCGGCAAAAGAGGAGGCCTCTTAATATGTTTTAATTATTTTATGATAATAATAATAATAATAATGATAATGATAATGATAATGATAATGATAATGATAATGATAATGATAATGATACTGATACTGATAATGATAATGATAATGATAATGATAATGATGATAATAATAATAATAAATATATTTATTCAGGTCTCAAGTCTTCTTGCCGGCCAAAGGCCTACTAATTGGGGACACCATCTTTACCACTCTAAGGTGGACGGAGACTTTTCACATGACAGACACACACACGCACACATAAACACAGATATGTCCCCGAGGGCGTACGGTTTAACGTCCTTATCCGAGAAATTGCTTAGTTGTTTCAGAATCCTGTCTTGAGCATGGACTCAATACTAACAAAATTAACCAGTTAATTTAGCCCTTCTTAAACCAAGAAACTAAATTAATAGACTTGAAACTACCTTTAAAATTCCTGTGACTGTCCTTTTTTTATTTGATTGTCAATTTAATTCTTCTTGCTTGCTAAGCATTTTAACTCCTCACGCCAGAAAACGTTTTCATTTCGCGTTGCTTCTTATCACCAACATCAAGATAAAAAGTACCAGAAACTGACATTATCCTTGATTGTATAGAGGATATTACATGGCCGCGTGGAGATGCAAATTTTATCTTCGAGTGTTGAAAATATCTCACGAGTGAGCGCAGCAAATGAGTGATATATTTTCAACACGAGAAGATAAAATTCGTATCTCCAAGTGGACAAGTAATTTTCTTTTTATCATATACTTTTTTTTCTTGACGCTAAGAATAAATTCACTCAAGTATTCATTCAACTCAGAAGACGGTATATTTTCAACTTCTCTTGTTTCGTCTTTTACGATTTTTAGAAATTCAACCAACACTGGCAAATCACGTTTTGTTTTCTTTTGAGTATTGCTATTTTCTTGTGCTTCTATGAATTCATTAACTGACTCTACCAGCGAAAAACGAGGATAACAACCGCTTGCCATGTTTCTCTCAATCATCAACGAAGTAGATTGACAAGATGTTTGAACAGCGGGAAAAGTTTCATATCAATCACACGTGATGATATGAAAATCGTGCGCTCTGATTGGCTGTTTTTGATATCACGTGTGATTGATATAGGTGGCTGATACGTTCTATATATTTTACCGATCTACTATGTAAATATCGAAGTAAGTATATGATAAATATTGATATCATATATTTGTTATGTGGATGATTTATTGAGGAAACGCAACGCATATTTAGACTCTAAAATTTTTTTTATTTTTTCTTGAAAGCAACTAAAGCATGAAGCAACCATTTTAATTGGGCCAAAAAGAGGAATCAGCCACGTGGTAAACGCTAAAGTTCACGTGGTGAGTACAAACAAATATTAAGACCAGCTTAAATGTAATAATGAGTAATTCTTTGGATGTGGCTATGACGATCAACGTCAAATATAGATAGCATGCACATACTGATAGCGTGCTAAGAGCTAACATGAACCCACTAAAATGAGCACTAAGGTCACGTTAGTATCTATACTAGTAGTATAGTAAGAGTACCTACATCTTCTATGTATAGATAGCACAAGCGTGCTAGTAGCTAACATGAACGCACTAAAATAAGCACAAGGCCACGTTAGTATCTGTACTAGTAGTATAGTAAGAGTACCTACATCTTCTATGAATAGATAGCACAAACGTGCTAGTAGCTAACTTGAACGCACTAAAATAAGCACAAGGCTACGTTAGTATCTGTACTAGTAGTATAGTAAGAGTACCTACATCTTCTATGTATAGATAGCACAAACATGCTAGTAGCTAACATGAAGGCACTAAAATGAGCACAAGGCCACGTTAGTATCTATACTAGTAGTATAGTAAGAGTACCTACATCTTCTATGTATAGATAGCACTAACATGCTAGTAGCTAACATGAAGGCACTAAAATGAGCACAAGGCCACGTTAGTATCTGTACTAGTAGTATAGTAAGAGTACCTACATCTTCTATGTATAGATAGCACAAGCGTGCTAGTAGCTAACTTGAATCCACTAATATGGGCACTAAGGCCACGTTAGTATCTGTACTAGTAGTATAGTAAGAGTACCTGCATCTTCTATGTATAGATAGCACAAACGTGCTAGTAGCTAACATGAACCCACTAAAATGAGCACAAGGCCACGTTAGTATCTGTACTAGTAGTATAGTAAGAGTACCTACATCTTGTATGTATAGATAGCACAATAGCTAACTTGAATCCACTAATATGGGCACTAAGGTCACGTTAGTATCTGTACTAGTAGTATAGTAAGAGTACCTACATCTTCTATGTGTAGATAGCACAAACGTGCTAGTAGCTAACATGAAGCCACTAAAATGAGCACAATGCCACGTTAGTATCTGTACTAGTAGTATAGTAAGAGTACCTACATCTTCTATGTATAGATAGCACAAACGTGCTAGTAGCTAACATGAAGCCACTAAAATGAGCAGAAGGCCACGTTAGTAGCGGGCATTACCCCTTAAACAATAAACCGCTCAATAAAAGCGTTAGGCTCGCCCACATCTGACACCTTTCAAAATTCAAACCTTGAACCAAGATTTAAAAATTTTTTAACTCTAAAAGGATTTAAGGTTTCGCCGTCATCAGAGAAAAAAATGTAAAGCATTAACATCGCCATATGTAAAATGATGAGAAGATCTCTAGATTGTCTAGGGGCGACAAAAATAATAGAGATCCATTGGACTACTAAAGTAAATTTACTTTAAAATGTAACTGCTAAAAACTAAGAGTTCGCAATAACTTCTTATCTCTTTTATGTTTCTTAATATTTCCTTCTGCTTGAAACATTCAGAAATCAACAAACTTTTTAGTTCTAAAGTTTCGGTTTTGAAATTTAGCACCGTAATGTTACAATTCTCTGATATCGTTTTCCTGGCTCTATTTGCATTTGAACGTTCGAGATTTTGAGCAGATTCAGAAAAATTGGGTTCTAAAGAACGAATTTTGGGTAAAAGGCAGAGGTGACACGACTCGAGGTTCGGAGGTTGAGTGACAGTGACGATTACCTGGCACAGGCCGCCCTTTTACAGCGCAGTTTCTTGTTTAAATTTTAATGAATGATAGTTAGCCAGAATGTTAGCAACCATGGATAGCTGTTTTTTGCTCTTTTTGAATCTCATTAACATGGCATAGCAATCAGACAAACTCGGGTTCCCACAGGAGAAATACGTACCAGTGAAAACGTAATGCTGGTAGATTTGATTTAAGTGGTAAACATGAAGTAAATATAACAACTTGTATTGTATTTTATTGACCGTTGTATTTCAGGAACTAAGAGTTTATTCAACTTGCCTTTTTAAAAACAAAGAATACTGCACAGCCATGTTGTTGATGTTATTGATATTAAATCCTAGGTAACACAGCCTTTCGTAATGGCGAACATGATTGGTGCAGTTAGTAAGATATCTGCCTGCCAGGGTTCACACGATCATGAAAAGTCATGAAAAGTCATGGAATTTGAAAATGCATTTTCCAGGCCTGGAAAAGTCATGGAATTTTGGGAAAATGGCTAAGGACATGGAAAAGTCATGGAATTTTATTGTTTTTTTAGCTATGGTTTTGGTGAATAAATTCTTTATATAATTGAGCGCAAATGTGCCAAGAAAACGCCGTTGTCACTCGCAGGTTGCATCGTGCTTTGCATACATGAAGTATCAAAAATTAACTATGCGATAAGTTTGCACTGCTTTACCAAATTTGAGTTTTTTGCCAATGTTCGATCACGTTACACTGCCTTTCATTGTTCAAAAGGTGTCATTCACAGTTGAAGTTGGATTAAAGTGCGAGTAGGCTGTTGTGTTGGCTTAGGTTTTTTGATTTCTCGATATTTCTGGGTCATGGAAAATGGCATTTCGTCATGGAAAAGTCATTGAATTTCATTCCTCATTCTCAGTGTGAACCCTATTATATTTAATAATAATTCCTAATTATTATTATTGTTAGTATTATTTTCATTATCATTATCATCATCATTAGTAGTATTATTTTAAGAAAGTTGACCGAAAGTTACAAGTTAGCTTAAGGTACACAAAAATTGGCTGGCGCTTCTAAACAGAACGCGAGGAGTAGTAACAAAAATGTTTTTTTGGCTTTTAAGAAGCAATCCATACATCAATAATGATGAGTTTTTGGGCATCCTCAAATGAAAAGCTGTTAGTCTTAAATGAACGTCTACACCTGTCTCAGCTTGCTCTCACTTCTTGTCGATGGTACTAGTGAGGTTTTCTTTTGTACAGGAGGTTGACGTAGAGGAAGGAAAAGAAGACGTTCTGATGTCCAATCAGTGGGGCTCCTTGTTTACTGACCTTGAAACTAACCTAACTCCTGATAAAGAGGAAAATTCCAATTCCACAGGAAATCCTCGCACACTTGGTCGCAAGACCAAGATTGTGCAGTTGAAGGTGGACGCTAGAAAAGAAGATATAATTCTCAGTGAACTAAACACGTTTTGGGGTGAACTAGTTCGAAAGTGCAGCACTATTGCCATTCCGAAATTAGATTTTATCACAGGTACGTACAACAAGGCTGCAAGTGGTTATCGGATATTTGTCATTAAGATAGTAATATGTGAATAACCTTTTTTCAGGTACTAGACTGGATACTTGGTATGGTGAATCCTTTTAGATCTTTCAGGTTGAAATGAATCAATATTTTTAGTAATGAAAATATAAAGGCCCGTTTAAACGGATCAAACATGTTGGTCAAACATCATCTAACATTGTTGGGTGGTGTTGGAAGGTGTTTGATCAGTGTTGATTGCTCAAGTGTTCAAACGAATCCAACACTATCCAACAATGTTGGATCTTGGTACCAGGCCCATGAATTTTTTTAACAAGATTGCGTATTTTTGATCACGCGAGCGTAAATGTTGGACGATATTGGATGAAAAGTTTGAACAAAGTCAAACTTCATCCAACATCGTCCAACACTGTCCAACATGTTTGATCATGCTGTTCAAACGGGTCAAACATGTTGCGTCCAACAATGTTTGATGAAGTTTGACCAACATGTTTGATCCGTTTAAACGGGCCTTAACACTTAATCTTCAATTTCATTTGGGAGCAAGTGTAGCGTGAAGTGCTAAATACATAATGAGTATTCAGTAACATTTCCCAAGAAAGCTTTCATCAATTTTAATCAGTTTCTCCCGGAAGTATTGTTTTTACTCCAGTCCAAAAACACCTCGTGCCATTTCAGGTGATCAACATCCAGAACGCCTTGGGCTTTTCTATAGACTTTTCTTATAATCGTTTAAACCCCTTCAATGTCATTTTATGCGTTTAGGACTTTCTCACGAATGTGTTCTTATTGCAGGCCTTCCAAGAGATCACGAATTCATGACCTTTAGCACTCATCACCACGGATTTTATCCAGGAATTCCAAAGTCACTTCATATACCTTGATATTTTAGATGTAGAGGCCAGAACATCAGCCAATCAAATTGCAGGATACTATTAGGGCCATATAAAAATGAGCCATAAAAAATTGTTGGTTTCTCTTTTCTTTTCCTTCAATGTTAGTACCTTTGTTCGTCTTTTTTTTAATTTTTTCTTATCGATTTCTGTTCTCTTTGTTTTTAATAAAGAATTTTGGAAAGCTTGGCTTTGTGGCTAGCGGTGATCGACTGAATGTGAGTGACCTTTGAATTAGTTTGCCTTCCGTAATCCCAAGTTAAAAAGTGCCATGTTTTGGAACATTTTGAACTAGTGTGGAAACGGGGATTTTAACCAGGGCAACTAAAAAGTCCATTTCTGGGACGATTCCTGGAAGTTTTGTATAATAAATATTTTTTTACACTACCAAAAATTTTGCATAATTCAATGCATTTTGATAAAATCATTCGTTATTCCTAGCATTTTAAAGTTAGTATTATTCCTAGACATTCTGTTACAATTATCGATTAGGGAGAGAGTGAGTGAGTGAGTGGCCTTTATTTATACGCGGGATGAGACATCAGTTACATGTTACTATACGTGAATGTAGGTTCTTCTGTTGGGAAATGAAGTGAAAATAAAAATATTCTTGAGCACGAGCAATTACTGTAAGTTTTGTGTCAAAGCTGTAGGCATTCATCCCGCGGCCTTTATCAACCATATCATTAATAAAGGCCTCTGGATGGATGCCGAAAGCTTTGACACGAATCACGAATTTCTAAACCCCTTCGGAATTCCTTCCGTGTTCTAGCTAATCTCGGCTCTTTTGGGAGTTTGTTTCAAAGTACTGCCCTACTATAGTCAAAAGATCACTTCATAAAGTTGGTGCGAGGTTTTTCTCTATGTCTCTTAAATCATAGAATCCTTCGCGTTCATTAAAAATTTTAGTTAAGTTAGCATGCATATGATTATTCAGGGTTTTGTAAGCTATAACGGCTGTGTGCTTAGCCCTTTTTACCCACACCCTGTCCCATCCAAGCATCTGGAGATCATGTGACCTGGAGTCATAACCACATTTCGTGTCAGCTCTAGCTTCGCGACGTGATAATGCCGTTATTCAAGAATTTCGAATCTCAAAAAATAGTAAAATTTCAGGATGGTAACACCAATGATTTCTGTAAATCATTCGTATCATCGCCAGAAACCGCTTTATGCTTTCCCTACGGCGATAATCGAACTTGTGTACCTAGATTTTAAACAACGTAGATATTACACAAGAAAAGTATTGAAAAGTTGTTGGTCTACAAATACGAGACAAAACTTGTTTTATTAAAGATTATCAATGTCCATAACTTCTGTATCTCTGAATCTATTAGAGAGTCACAAGGCAAAAAGTGACATTCAAACCACGTTGTTAGAGATCCTTAATCTTTATTGATAAAAAAATGGTTAACAATCAAGCACTAAACAACATGTCTTTACAATTAGAATCGTCATTTCAATATCACATTTCATGTATTCGGTTACAATTATCTTCCTAAATTATTTACCAAAACTCGCAAACGCAGTTTGAAAATAAAATATTAAAAGAGTAAGCAAACCTCCTCCCTTCCCAGTGGGTGTGAGTCTCACGTTTTGGGGTGGGGGTGCTCGTCCTAACTGATGGTAAAAAATAAAAATTCAAGGATTTGGTACCAGACACGAAAATTTTACATTTGTATACAGTGCGGTACCATTAAGGGTTTTATTAGTTACAATGAATGCCTGAACATTTAATGAATTCAAAACAACTGGAAATTGTAGAATATATTTATTATTTTGGTGCTGTTATCTTTGCGGGTCCATTAAATTGATTGCAATGTTGTCGACATGGACGCTTTTTAATTGTATCTCTTTGGTTTTGAAATCCAAGTGAGCCATGCCAAGAGTGGTGCCTCTTAAGGTCCATTTGAATTTCCCAAGGAGCATCCGATCACCAAAGGGTTGGTAGTCTCCCCGAAGAAACAAAATCTGGTGCAGAAGTATATTATCTGAGATGTAGTAAAATATCCCAAATTTATCACGACTGCGTAGAAACAGAGCTACTTGTTTCTCACATCCATCAATCGTGAAAATGATACAAGTTCAGCGTCGAGTATAGATAGTACAAAGGGCTACAACTCGCTGCCAACGTGACCTTAGAGTCCATTATTGTGGCCCAAAGTTAGCTGCTTGCACATTTGTGCTATCTATGCTTGACGCTGATCCTCCCAGCGTTATCTTTATTTTTACATATTGGAATAGCTTTAACACAAACGCCAAAGCCAATCACAATGCGATCCGCAATATCTCATTTCAGTGTAGAGTCCCCAACTTTTCAAGACGGGACACCGATCTATTACATAATGAATACAAAAATCCCGAAAGCAGACTTTAGGTGATCAATAAAAAAAAGGAGACGAGCTGTAACAACAAAGGGATACAATAAACACTACATATAAATATAATTTTTTTCCGACAGAAATGGTTTCAGACAGACATTCATATGAATTTTCTAAAAAGTAAAACGATTATCTCAAATTCTTGAGTCTTTGCTTCTAGATCAATCAATCAGCACTAGTGTGGGTCACGTCTAACGTGACGCCATGACAACACAGGGAAGAAGTGACGTTATATTACGTTAGTTTGTGGTATGCCAAGAGAAAGCATCACAGCCCCTCACGGGTACATGTGTGTTTGTCCCCCCGGCATAAAGAGCAAGGAACAAATCGTCCAAGGGTGGTTCCGGAGCACTTTTGGCCTCTTCAACAGCAGCGTCAATAAGTTTCTTGCTTTCTTGCTCGATCGTCTATAAAACAACATTACAACATCAGGTTAACGGCGTTAACGTAAACTGGAGTATAGTGTGGTGTTACACACTGCATTTTGAGTACCTTTATTATTATTGCTATTATTATTGCTATTATTATTATTATTAAGTTAAGTTCAGAAGAGGGCACCACATTATTACTAAGTTCAGAAGAGGGCACCACACAGGGTGACCCTCTGGCCATGAGCTTATACGCCATCAGTTTACAACCACTGA
>JAOBAY020090461.1:0-10145 GCA_025331085.2 Zoanthus sociatus
ATTGGCACGGAAACAAAAGACGTTGAAGTGATAAGTGCAACTTCCGAACTATTAGCATTTGTACAATGCGTCCTTCTTTCAAGAATAAAGCCTCGCTCCTCGTGAGGCATCACAAGTGGCGTTCTTACCTGCCTCGTGAGGGTCACGCGAAAAACTGCCTCTCGCCTCGCGAGACACGCTACCAGTCCCGCGAGCGGTACTGTAAATCAGTCTCCAGGTTGGTGTGTTTGCAAAATTCGGCTTATGGTGGTGAAAGCATCCTTGTTTGCTGTAGAGTCCACTCCGTCCTCGATACCTAATTTGTTGCAATGCTTTTATATACTGTTTGTATGGCTTGTGTAGTTGCGTGTTCTGCTTTCTTGTAAGACTTTGTAATATTCTGTTCGAGAAGGTCGTTGTATGTTGCTGGATGTTGCTTATAAAAGTTTGTTGTTTTGTCGGCAGCAATAAGGGGTTTGGGTTGGTTCAATGTTCTTGTTGTCGTTTTAAAGCCTGTTGAGGAAAGGATTATTTACTTTGTTGAATTTCGTCGATTTTGTCATATTGAGCATTTCGTGTCCGAAGTCTTTAAGTTTGTCGATCGGGGGTGGGTTTTTTGTTGATTTAAATCCGTATGTTTGCTTGGAAGATGAGGTAGCACTTGGGTTGAGAAATAAGTGGGCTTTCCAGGGCATTCTGGCGTTTAATTTTAATTTTTAGACTCTAATGGAATGAATAGTGTCCGCACGGTGCAGGTTTCAAGTTTCACCGAATGATAAAGAGATGCTTTGATGGCTGTCTGCATATTCTCACTTACTGTGTCGATTTGGGCCTTGGTTTTGGCTGTTTGATCAACATTTCTTTTTATAGCATTACCGTAATAATTCTGTAATTTTTCAATGGTAGTTCTGGTCAAACAGCCTGACCTGCCACCAACAGCCTTTCCATCGTCCATTTTCCCAGCAATTTTGGTCATGGCAATTAGATTTTTCCCCATCGGTTTTTGCAGATGCCCAATGCAGTCCAGCTATTTACTCTTCCGCAATTTGCCTCTCCCAATACATGACTTTTTTCCCACTGTTTGTGCTGGTCTGAGTCCAACCACTGCTTGTAAGCAGGGCTTTTCTTGTCCATGTTTTCATAACTGTGACAATCATCACATATTTTGTATGTATCCCATACAGTGTTGTAGGTTTTGCTGTCCCCGTCGCAAACCATATCTATATATCTCAGTCCATGTTTCTCAACCGATCGGTTCCAAATAATTCTTGCTGCAGTTGCTTCCATTGCTGAAGTAGAACCGTTGAAGTTTTTTTTTGGCATTCACCACTTTCTTCATGTTTTGTTTTCCATTCTGCATATTTTTCTGGGTCTTTCTGCAGTTTGGAGTTTTGTTTACAATATTCACATACTTTAGATAAAACACAATAATCCATTGCTTCACCAATATCGCACGAGACCACGAAACCAATTCCAAAATTGGCAGTAAACCCTCTCTTGCTCCATGTACCCTCAAACAATACAGCAACATCAGTTACAGAATCATCTGTCAATTATGTATTTTCCCTTTTGTGAAAAGCCCAGAGTCTGTCAGCTGCATGGCCCATTTCCTGGCCAAGAACAGTTTTTGTGCTCTCGTGAATATTTTTACATGTGTCTGAAAAGCAGTATCATAAACTGGACATGGCAAGTTCATTATTTCGCAAAGAGAAGCAAAACCTTCTGTTCCAGAGCCAAGTTCTCCAGCAGCATATAGAGTTCTTCGATTTACATCAAAAGTCTTTAATTTTTTTCCCGGTGTTTGCTTTGATGTATTCATGTGCACCATGTGACCACATAAGGAACATTTAAACAAGAAAGTGCCTCCTAAATCCGATCGTTCCGATTCTTTTACGCGTATTTTCCTTCCCTTGCACTTCTGCATTTCCTCCGTTGCTGCACGAAGGTTTTCAATGTCCGTCAAGCGATACCCTTGTATTTCGAGACTAACAACAGCAAAACCTTGAGTTCGTGTTGTTACTGTTTCCTTATGTGATCGCATTCACTTGAGTTCAGCTGCATCACCATGCTGAATGGTTCCCAATTTTCAAGCCGATGCAGATTTTTTCTGCTGGTTCTACGGTGTCTTTTTTATTGTTTTCCTTTGCGGGAACGGTTAATTTCTGCTGTTGGTTGTCCTCAATGTCTTTGTCAACAAACTAAGCGTGGGGACGTGATGACTGTGGATCAGCTGTTTCTTTTTTTTCTCCACCGCATGATGCTCTAAATTTTGCTCCACACTTCTTTTTTTTGCTAGTCCATGCCTTGCAACCATATTTTTGGCCTTTTGGCATAATAAACAATTTAAAAAAATTCAGATTTCTTAGACAAACTTTCACAAATTCATTCCTGTTATTCGCTTCAAACCCCAACTATTATGTAGTCTGTTGGAGGGGGGTCAATTGTATTGAGAATGGAAACCCTTAGTAGTTCCCAGGCCTCTTGCTAGATAACACTTTCAAATGATCAAACTGAAATTGCAGACTTTTGAAGCAAAAACTGCTGATGTTCCCATGGTTACTATATGTAAACAAAAAGCAGAATTTCAACCTTGTTCTTTTAATGTGCTTTTTTGTGGGAAAAATTGCGAATTTGATTCTTTAGATACATGTATTTGAAAGAAGAATGATTCAACTATCAGAAAACACAAAAATGTTAAAAATCGTTTTTGCTTGAATTTGTGTGTTTTCTCTTGCCTTAGAAAACAAGGCACTAAAGGCGCAAATCAACACTTTGGTCAACCAAATTACAGAGAATTGTACCAAAATAGACGATCTAGAGCAGCATTCTAGCCGGGAATGCGTAGAGATAAAGGGCATTCCAGCCAGCCAATATGAAAACACTAATCACATCGTATGTCAAGTCGCCGAATTGATGGATGTGGATATAACAGAAGATGACATCAGCATCAGTCACCGTTTACCACCGAACAAGCCCTAGACCGATAAAAATGGAACAAGTTACTCTCCCTCGCCACCTAGTATCATTGCAAAGTTTGTACAAAGAGACACGAAGGAAGAATTCTATGGTGGACGATGGAAACTAAAAAATAGTAAATCAAGTGATATCGAGGGCCTCGAGGCTGTTTCTGGTCAGAACATATACATCTCCGAGAGTCTCACCAAGCGCTGCAAAAAACTGTTCAAGTCAGCTCTGAAAGTAAAAAAGGAACTGAATTTCAAGTTTATTTCTACATCAAATGGCAACATCTACATGAAGAAAGACATTGGCACCCGATCCACTCTTATCACCTCTGAATCAGACCTAGCAAAATTAAAGAAATCTAATGCTGCTTCTGCTTCTAATGCATCTGGTTAACAGTGATGCTAACAAGACAGCTAAGTGTCAATTTATTTATCTTGTTTTTGTATATTCCCACCCTGTTATGTATAGTGAGAATCACAATTTACCAGTTAATACCTCATGATAGATTCAAAGTGTAGGGAATGTACAAAAATTGTTAGAAACAATACCAGAGGTATTCAGTGTGACATCTGCCTTAAATGGTTTCATTTAAAATGTACGGTTCTCTCTGTGAAAGAATATAATGAATTTTTCTAAAACAGGATGTCTACTATATAATTGACATCTTTCCTTTTCAGTGCCTTGAGTAATATGAATTAATTGATTTACTAGTCTTTATTTCCAACACTGATTGCCTTTGTTCTAGTAAAATTTCCAGTTTAAAATTAGATTCTCTTCCAAGCTTTGATATTTCTGCTTCTATTAATAATCCTAGACTTTCAAATGTAGACATAGACTTACATGTACCAATATCTACACATTTTAAATATTATACCACTCATGAGTTTCATACATGTGAAAATATTCAATCATCAGCTAATTGTGGAAAAGCCTTCTCTGCCCTTAACTTTAATATAAGAAGTCTTGCAGCGAATTATGATGAATTTGTTCATTTACTAAATAACTTAAACTATCCATTCTCAATTATTGGCCTCTCTGGTATTCTACTAAGTTTCAATATTTATTTCCAGTAAAAGATTTAATTTTTTTTTTCAACAACACTGATATTCCTAATTACACATTTTTATCACAGCCAACTATGACATGTTTTTAAGTCAGGAATAACCTTTCATACACTCTAAGGAATGAATTCTGTCACACGTATTCAGAATTCGAGTCACTTTGGGTCGAGTTTGATATTCCACACCAACACAATATTGTCTGCGGCATCATATATAGACATCCTAACGCAAAATTTGAGAAAACTTTAGAATTCCACTACAAAACTACTGAAAAATTCTGCTTCCCGATGGGAGATTTTAATATCAATCTTTTAAATTATGTTTCACATTCAGAAACAGAGGACTTTGTAAATTCTATAGGTGGATATAATTTTCATCCTCAAATTTTGAAACCAACTAGGATAATCCATCGTTCTGCCACCTTAATTGACAATATATTCTTTAACTCTCTGGAACATTTTATTAGTGGCAATGTTCTGAGTAGCATTACAGACCATCTGCCAAATTTTCTAATTGCTAACAAACTTTCTAAATTTGACAAAAATGCTTTTGTATCTGACTTTGAAGATATTAATTGGTCAAAAGTTCTTTTTGAAAATTCAGGTGCTACAAATGTTATTAAAGTTTTTCAGAATTTTTATTATCATATCATTAAAGCTTTAAACAAATATGCTCCTATTCGCAAATATACAAGAAATCAAATCGAATCACTTTCCAAACCATGGATTACACCTGGTATAAAAAGATCTATAAAAGTAAAGGAAAAGCTATACAAAAGATACATTGAATCTAGAAATCCCTATCACCTAACTCAATTGAAATTCTATCACAATAAGATTACATGTTTACTTCGCAGTGGTAAACAAAATTATTACGAAACTTACTTTCTTGAAAATAAAAAGAACATCAAGAAAACTTGGGCAGGGATTAAAGAACTAGTTACCCTAAAGCCCAAAGGATTTCAGTTACCAACTAAGATATTCTCAAATAACATAACTTTAAAACACTCATCCGAAATAGCCTCTGCTTTCAACAGACATTTTTCACTGATTGGCAGTAAATTAGCAGAAAACATTTTATCGGTTAATATAAACCCTATGTCTTTCCACACCTTTACAAAATAGTTTTTTCTTATCTCCTGTTTCAGAAAAAGAAATTAAGGTGAGATTATTTGCTTAAAGTTGCAAGGAAACTGGCCCTTTTGGTATTTCAGTTTTTGTATTGAAACTTCTCAAGAATTATTTATCTTTTCCTCTATAACTAATATATAACCTGTTGTTTAGTACTGGATGTGTACCTAATCGGTTTAAATTAGCCAATGTTATACCAATCCATAAAAAAGACTCCCCCACCTCTTTAAACAATTATAGACCAATATCCTTACTTTCAATTTTCAACAATATAATGGAAAAACTTGTTAATAAAAGATTAATTACTTTTTTAAACATGCACAACTTATTATATGACAATCAATGTGGCTTTCGAAAAAAATCTTCAACTTCACATGCAACTCTTTTTAATTACAGACAAAATTCAAAGAGCAATAGAAGATGGCCAGTTTTCATGTGGGATATTTTTAGATTTCTCTAAGGCTTTTGATACTGTTGATCATAAAATATTAATGCAAAAACTGCAATATTTTGGTATTCGTGGTATAGTCAATAATTGGTTTACTTCTTATCTTCATAATAGAAGGCAATATGTTTCAATTGGCAGTGATAAATCATGGTGTGCCTCAGGGTTCACTGCTTGGCCCTCTCCTGTTCCTCCTTTACATTAAAGATTTTTGCAAATGCTCCGATTTACTAGAATTTCATGTTTTTGCAGATGATACTAACATCTTTTAGTCAGATACCAGTATTCATAATCTTGAAAGTACCATTAATAATAAATTGAAACAAATATCTTGTTGGCTTAAAGCAAATAAATTATCTCTTAACATTGACAAAACAAATTATGTTATCTTTCGTCCAAGACAAAAGAAATACAATTATGCAATGCAAATTAAAGTTGACAATCAAGTACTAGAGCAAATAGATTCAATCAAATACTTACGTCCTCATATCGACTCACATTTAACCTGGAAACCACATATAGAACATATAATAAAAAAGATTAAAAGATGTATTGGTATCATTTCTAAAATAAGATATTTTGTAAGTTTGCATGCAGGTACTTGTTCAGTTATACTATAGTTTAATCTTTCCGTTTTTTAAATTATAGTTTAACAACTGGGGGAGCACATATAAAACTTCACTAAAGCCCCTTGTCACTCTCCTAAAAAAGGCAATTAGAATAATCAAATTTTCTAACTATAACTCACATTCAGCTCCACTTTTTAATAAATTAACAATCCTTAAAATTGATGATCTGATATTTCTTAATATTGCTCTATTTATGCATGATTTTCATTCAAATGTACTTCCAACCTCTTTTCACAATTTCTTTACATGTACAAAAGAAGTTCACCAATACAACACGAGATTAGCATCAAAGCACTCTTACTATATCCCTAAAATAAGAACCAACTATGGCATATTTAACATTCGTTTTGCTGGTTCCAAAGTATGGAATTGTATTCAAGGTGAACTAAAAGGCATACTTCTTAACCAGCCTAATAAGAGTTTCAGACGCTTGTAACAACCACTATTCAGAAAATTTGGGGTTTCCCAGGAATCTGGAAAAGTTAGGGAAGTTCGAAAAACAGAAAAATAAAACCAGATAAAAGTAATGGAATTTTGAAATTAAAAGCTGTTGCAACTTTACTGCTGTGTGATAACCAGTCAGTTTAGAAATCGATTAGCATAAATTTTAATGATATTGAAACTTCTTTGTGGCAATTCAGTGCTAAAAATGGTCAGTGAACTTGAAATAACTATTGTGAGATAATTTACTTCATACATTGACTAAGTAACTTGAAATAACTCCTTTGAATTGTAATGATTCACTTCTATTCAAAAATTTCTTGATACTTGGTTTAAGAGCCAATGTAAGTAAATATCAACTGAGTCGCGACATTTTGAAAAATCGAAAATTTTCAAACTTTATCAGATGAGAGGCCTTGGGGAACTAATAACAAATATATCAATATGAACTGGCTTGCTTTCTTCTTTGCTTCGATATCGCGACCGATCAATTTCCGCCATTTTGAGCTAATTCCAGGCCTTCGCAAAAGCTAAAATTGCCCAACTTACACCGGCGCTCACTGAAATCCTTGATGATCTGCAATCCAAATCACCTGCTATTCTAAGTGAGTTACATTAGTACTTTCATCTGCAAGATAAATGTTTATGACAATATTTTGTATTGCTGCCACAGACTTCAAGAAAGAGACCTTACTCTGACGAAGATTTCAAAACTCGATTTTTGCCTATTTTCAAATAACCATAACCCTTCTTGGTACATGGATTTAGGAAACAATTTTTATATCAAGGTACACATAAATGCTTCTTGTTTTAAAAACAAAAATAAAATTTTCGGGCAATTGTAAAATGTGGTGGTGGCAGTTTTAGTTTTTTATGCAACTACTGCAAAAGTTGACAAAAACTATCCAATTTCAAACGTAGTTAAAATTAAAAATTTCTTTTTCAAAAAACATAAGCAGCATGAAAAGACATTTCTGGGCTGAGTAAAGTTCATTTTAAAAGAGTATTAACCGTAAAAAATAGGTTTTACAACGATTAAGGGACAGCAAGTTAAGCAGACACATGGCACGAGAATGACGACAGTCTTTGTTCGACAATATATACGAACAACAAAGATATCTTTACCAAATCATCTTCACAAAAGCAGGAATTTGCAAAATCAAACATTATATAAAACTAGTAGTTGGAAAAGTCAATGTTCCCATAATGTCACAAGGCTATAAATTATGTTTCACCTAAATTCTTCGATTCCGATGAGTCACGCAGGTTTTTCGAACGGTCAAGTGAATGAGGTCATATGAACTTGAATTTGAACTTAGTTTCAGTTATTCATCTGATGAGCTCACTTTTGACTTCAATAATCAGTTAAAAGAGCAATTAATTTTAGAAAGGCAAGTTACCGTTAAAGAAAGTTATCAGTTTTAAACCCATAAATACTTTTAGGAAAAAAAAGAAATTGAGAAAAAGCTAAAAACGCTGTACAAACAAACGGGCCTTTGTATTCAAGTTACAGTCTTTGGAGGTTAATTAACCGAGATAAAGAAGACTTTCATGAAATTCTACTTTAGAGTATGGGTCAATTTCGATCTGTAGATTTTGCGTTTGGAGGACGAGGTATAACTAGTGATTGGAACATAGTGGCTTTGTTCTTGTTGAAGTGAAATTGGCGGAAATGAAAATACTAAATAATGTTAATGCTTTTTAAATTTTAAGTAATGCTTTGTGTTTTGTTTAGTATTCATTGTTCATTGAACTAATACACGTATATATACATTAAAATATATGTTATAATATACGTATATATAATTGGTATAATAATAATAAACCTTACAGAGGCGTCACGGGAAGGGGGAAGGGGGTCCTCAGGTGCGAACGATCTCCTTTTTGAAGATCAAGAAATGGAAAGTCTCCTTTAACTTTCAAAAAAAAAATCCTATCCTCGATAGAATTCTTTTTATTCTCCAAATTTTTATCATCATATCTGTGTAACCGCCCCATTTCCTCCCGTCCAGGAATAAAATTTCTTAAGGAAACATGTCCATGGAGAACCCTAGATTACTTGCGCCCTCGAAGACTCCCTACCTATCAAACGCCTCTCAAAAAAAATCCTGGTGACTCCTACGCCTTAATTAACAATTACTGCTGCTTGGTTTGCTAACTTGTTAATGGTCCGGATTCGACTTCCAGCCCGACCAACAGTAACAACATTAAAGATCATAAAAACATTGAATGAATAGAATGTGCTGTCTTTTTTCTGACATCTTTAGGTGGTTAGACTTTCGTGTGATCTCAGATAAAGTCGTTTAACTCCACAGACCCAGTCTCGACCATCTGACGTACCACATAAATTATTATACGCTCTTAATTTCTTGTTTCAGATCAACATAATTATATGTCCATCTTCTTTGTTTTTTTTTTACAATGTTGTTATCTTCTGAAATGGTAACATTAGTTATCATATACTACTTTTTTTTTCCTTCACTGCAACTGCATCTGGTTTTCTACATGATGAAGTGAAATCGCCTTAGTTTACCAAACCTCATGGAAGTTTCACTTCTGACTTTACTACTCTCTGTAGTTCCTAATCATACCAGTTGTTTCCTGTTTCTAAATTATACTTCTCCCATATAGCACCACCAGGCCCAGCACGTAATGTTACAATTGAAGAGAAATCGTTAAACTTGATCAGAATTTCCTGGAAACCTCCAAGTGATGATGGTGGCAGAAGCGACCTTCGCTACAAGATTTCTATAAGATTGAGAAATGGAAGTTTATTGATGTCGCAAAATACGAGCTTGACTACATATAGTTTCAGTGATGCGAAACCCGACACTTATTATGAAATAAAAGTTATGGCATTCAACGGGGCTGGATATGGTCAGTTTGTTGTGTTAAACACTAAAACTTCAGGTAATGTGTCTTCTAAATTGAACTCCTTTGATAGTTATTACTGAAGTACGTATTTAACAAGTAATGACTGTGATAAAAAACGACGGGTATTTCAGAACACGAGGAAAATGCAGAAAACACGAGCCGCATTACACGGCTTAGTAGTTCTTCATTTGTAATGAAACTAAGATGGGTTTGAATGAGACCATTTCCGAATAATTGTTTCTTTAATGGTAAGAAATCTTGGCTTTCTCTGTCTATGGCTTCTTCAAAGATAAATGATAAAAGAGAAAAGTTGTAGCATGTAAATCTGGTGGTAATTCAAGCGTTTAGTGGGTTTTATAGTTGAAAGGATAAAGGTATAAAAGCGATAATTACAAAAAAGTTATGGATAAAGCAACTGAAAAATGCTAATGGTGTAGGGATAAACGATATAGACAGATGAATGCATAAAAGATTAATAAATATATAGGAATAAAATGGCTAATTCATATTTAAAATGTACTAAGGACGCAAAAAAGACATAAATATGTACATGTATAATATATTATAATATATAAATTATTATATGTATATATTTATTATATAATTATTATTAACTATTAAT
>JAOBAY020090472.1:0-10143 GCA_025331085.2 Zoanthus sociatus
GCGCAGTTGCAGCAGGGGGCGGTGCCTTCAGACAGCAGGCTCCGATCCAGAGCAACGCAGGAGCGACCCACTGGGTTTCGAGCCTCCGTGGCAGGCGCCGACTCCTCACCTGAACCGACACGGACATGAGGACGGCAGGATTCCGCGGGTTTGCTGCATTGCTTCAAGTCTTGGCAGCCATGCTGGCAACTTGAGTTCCTGAAGCTCGGCGAGACGACAAAAACATGCACGGTTTGATCAATTCAGCGGAAGCTTGGGGATTCTTGCACACGAACACCAGGCAAAGTGCAGGTTGTGGAAAAATCGTCCACAAATAATCCCAACTCACGGACCTCCTCCTGGCACGGCATCAGTTGCCACGGCTTCAGCGGCTGCCCTGCAGAGCTCAGGCTCCACGGGCTGGGTTCAGGGTTTAGGGCCCGGGTTTTGCGTGTAGTAAGGTTTAGGTGTAGTGTCTAGGTGTCTTGGATAGCAAGACGAGGATTTGGAAAGCAACGTTATTGAGAAAAAAGGCTGTCGCACCAGCAGGAGTGTGTTGGATTGCGTAGGGAACATATCTTATCCCACTGCAACTGCACCCAATTAGCAAATGAATTGTAAACAGAGATTAGGCGGGTGAATCACGCAAAAATCCGTGTACATGAAAACACAGTTAAACCAGTTCTCAATCGTGAAGAATTGTTGCATCCTGTACTACACCATTTGTAAATATTGAAAAATTTTATACCCTGTTCTAGTACTGAAAACTGTACCCGGAACAATGGTGCATACCTGTATAGTTAATATATGGGAGTACCTTCCCGGCCGTCAAACCCTATTGAAAACCCTTGTCTTATGGGTGTTAGGGTTTCAAATTACTCTCAGAAAATCTTCTTGTCATTTGTATACTGTTTTGTTCAGGCCTAAAGGAACAAATATTACCTGACTTTTAACTTAAAATATATTTTCTTGTCTTTACTGACTATTTTACTGCATATCAGGGGTAGATTTATAATTTTTGGTGGTGCCGGTCAAAATGTTTGACTTTTCTCAAAATCTGCCAGACGTTTTCAAAGTCCTGCTGGACAATATCCGTACGATGCTCTTTTGCTCTAAAAATTATCCCAGTTGTTATACTTGCTCAAGAAGCTCATGAGGTCTTTATCTTATTTTGCAAAGGAATCAATAACTGTCAAACTGAAACCAGTTGCACAAGTGTGTGAGAGAAAAATATGTCAAGAACTAAGTTTTGCAACTCCATAAATGCTGAAAAAGAATTGTCTATGAGTTGACGGCCATTGCTAATTTTGCTTTGGTCTGGTGGAAAATGAATGAAATTACAATTTATATTTGTGACAACTAAATGAAACAAAATCACAGGACAAACTGTCCTGCAGTTGTAATTATCTGCTGGTCAAAAACTGATATTTGCCGGACATTGGGCTATTTTGACCCCTGCATATTACCCTAAAAAATATTAAAATTAAACGATCTATTGCTGTTTCAATAGAAACAACTTTTCACCATGGTAAAAAAGTTGAGAATTTGAACTAACGTTTTCAACTGTAGTCCTTTGTCTGAGTGAATTGTGTGGGAGTGAGATAAATTAAGAGGGTTTTTTTATTATTAATTGAAAGATTGATGATGTAATGAGTTAGATTTCATTTAGATTACTGGTAAGGATGAAAATATGCAACAAACCAAAATTTAAACACTTGCAAAGAAAAAACTGTTAAACCATATTTGTTTGAAAATCTAAAATGTCTTACTTGAGAAAGACAAAAAATTGTTTAGTCAGTTTCATTTTGTTTACTGGTGGCTAGTGGAAATGGAAATCTAACCAAAACTGAATTTATAGTAGGCTGCTATTAATGTTGAGCCCTGCAGCAATAAGTAATTGATTTTTATAATCTCTTAAAACATTTTCTGTTACTGTTAATTGTATGTGTACAGTAAGCTTGTAATTTAAATATAATTAGTTTGTTAGGAACTATATGAAAGTTTCATTTTCTTTTTTTTTGTGTTTGGTTTTATAATGATAATTTTGCTCAGATTGAAATACTACAGAATGCTGCAAGATAGTAGTTATTAATTGTAAAACTCAAAAATATTGTATTTGAAATACTGTGGGACAACAATGTCATTTGGATATTTGTGTTGATAGGCAGTCATTTCTTAGATGAAAGTTTTAAATATGAATTTCGAGTTGATTTACTGTCTAACTGAATTATACAATTTTTTGACCCAAGCTGGAAATGTTAATAATTTATTATGCTATTTATTATCAAGTCAAATTGAATAATTAAAGATATATTGATTAAAATCAAATGTGCAAGTATCAATCTGATGTGAATTCGTGGTCTTGAAAAAGAGAAAGCTGAAACGTCAAGTAGTCTTTTGGCAAAGCAATTTGAAGTGGTACACACTCTCTCAAACCTTCCAAAAACCATTTTTATGTTGTTTTACTTATAATTATTATCAGTCAAATTGAGTTTTTGTTACATTAGTGATTAACAAAAATCTATTTATTTAAAAGATAAGTTATTGTATATATAAGTTATTGTTATTGTGTTAGATATAAAGTAAGTTACTTTTAGAGTAGTTTTACAAAAACTTCAAAACCACATCAATTACTAGGTGATTCAAACGTGACGATCGTTATATTAACTAAGATATACAAATACATGCGGAGACAAAGAACTCAGAAAAAAAACTGAGATCTTTCTGAGCTCTTTGTCTCTGCATGTATTTGTATTTCTTAATTACTATAGGTGCACTACAAATAAAAAATTGACATGGTTGAAAATCATAAGATCTAATCTTAGTATTGTAGGGAACTGACTTGCAAGGGTTACCTCAGAACAAGAAATAAATTAACTTGTGACTTCTACTATAAAACAAATTTTTTCAGAAGAAATATACTTTAATTTCAAGTATCTAAATAACCTCACTGGTATTGGTAAATTACCAAAGCCTCCAGCCCACTTTAAGCATACATGAAATTGTTACATGATGAGTCATTCTCAGTGAGTCAATCGTTATTTTGAATAGATTTAGTTTTGTTTTTCATTTCTTTTTGGTCTAATAATATAAAAAAAAATCTCTCTTAAAAAGTGTAATTATGAGAGAGCTCAAGTCTTTGCTTAAATTTGTTTGTCCATAAGAACACATCTGGCATTAGTTTGAGTTTTGGTCACTAATGGTGTTTTTATTAAGAAGTAAAATTTCTGGAGTATTATTTTTATAGTTATTTTGTTTAAAACCAGTCAAGTAGTTTCTTTGTTAAAATCATTGCATTGTTATAACTATTTAATTGGTGTAAAACTGCTTGAATGCACTTTTAAAAAATAAGAAAAATTTAATAGTGAAAGAACTCCTGTTTGTTTAACATTTTTTTAAAATGAAAGCATCAACTTTTAAAACTTTTTACCTATATTAATAGAAAAAGAAGTTAACAGAAAAAGAATATTTAAAGTGAAGCCTTTGTTTAGGAATATTTTGTTGAAATTATTGAAATCATGTAAAAAATATTGAACCTTTATACAGTCAGAGGTGTGTTTTATTTTATTTTCTACCTAAAATAATTTCAAAAATATTGAATCCTTGCACAGTTCAATGGTTCAGTAAGCTTTCTTATAGTCTATCATGATATATGCATGGCTAACTTGGTATGCCGGCTCTTAGCAATCTTTTGAAATAGTCTGTATTTGTTAATATTTTTACAACCACAGTTTTTCCCAATATGGATTGACAGAATTAACAAAATATATAGCAATTAAAAATATTATGCCATATTGCATTCAGTTTTACATTGAGCTACTAAAAGTAGCATTAACCAATCTTTTAATCAATGGCTATCTTTTGTATTGAGTAATTCTGTTTGTATATAATATATATTATACAATAAAAGTATATAATATCTATTAGTATATTCTGTTAGTATATAAGATGTTTGTTATGTAGTTTTTGTGGTTTGTGAATAGTAAATGTATATAAAGCAGTGTAGGGCATCTGCGTCAAAATGTTTGGGTAGCTCTGCATCCATTGTACCATGTTTGTTATTGCCGTGGACCAGTACATCGGTGGTTCTTCAGTTGTTATGGACTGTCAATCTTCTGTGTTGAGTAGGATAGCAGCTGATGGAAGACAAGCGTAAGGAGTTGAAGAACTGTGGAAGATTACAAGCTACGACAGACTTTTGAACTAAACTATAATCTTGATTAAACTTGATATACAGTTATCCTGATACTTGGATTGAGTTGTTTCCTGTCAAACTGTACAGTTCTGTTTGCAAGACTGGCCTTTCAAGGATAAGAGAGCCACAATTTGGATTTCATGTTTGTGTTGGATTATTATTTGTGTACAGATCATTTTGCTGGACTAACAGTAATTGTCTGCTGGATTTTGAACTTGCAGTTGAACTAGCAGAAGCTTAAAAGGTAAGGATTGATTTTAATGTCGTTTGAATTTCAGTATATATTGCATTCTAAAATACAGTTAAATGCTGTGGAGAAGAACCTAGAGTTTTGGAAGTTTAAAGATTCTTATAGTTTAGAGTAGTTATTGGAAATTTAGACTTAATCCTGGGGGAAACTCCCCCTAAACATGTCGGGGGGGAGGGGGGTGGAGGAAATAAATTTGACCCCTGTCACTTGAAATTATAGTTAAGAACACTAAGAAGCACAGACCTCCTTAAATTTAAGAATTTAATTTGAATTTAAGAGCCAATATCCCTAACCACTGCGTGACGTGTGGCACAAGGTCAAAAAATTGACCTCAATCATTTTTCATTCAGAGATAACTTATTGTGTCCTATGAAACGTGATAATACTTTTAAGTTCAGGAGTTTTTTTAATTTCGAGAAAAACTCGAGAAACTGCAGACGGCTCCTGAAGTAGAAAACCACCAACATGACGCAACAACCCAGACTCAAAGAATAAAAACTCCCGTAAGGGCATCAAACTAAAAACGCTTTTCTTTGTTTTGTACTTTGATTAGAAACATAAAAAGCTGGTGATTAAGGTTGGATAAAAATAGATAGCTCTTGATTTATTATTACTTGTGAGAACTCAAACACTTGCCAAAAATCTGGGCTTAGAAAATCCGAAAATAAGACCCATTTTCAAACTATCATTAACATATGCGGTAAAACTCAGAATTGATTGAAACGTTGAATTTGACGACTTAAAAAGATGTATTCAATGTTGGAATAAAATGTATTTTGGAAAAACTTATTTTCGTGAGTAGCGCCCCGATACAAGTTTGCAAAAATCATCTATTAAATGTTCAATTAGAAAATGCAACAAGACTCTGGCAGCTGTCAAACACGCGTGAGAGAAATCTTCAGATGTGAAAATTTGGTAATTCTTGTTACACCTGTTCAAATGAAGTTACTTTATGCTCTGATAGCAGCTTAACGTGCTATGTAGATGATTGGTGGCAAATTAAAATTCTTGTGCCATGCCAGTGTTTGCACTGAGGCAGCCAAACTTTTGAAATGTACAACAGACTACAACCAGCAAAGGATATACAGTGATGTGAAAACAAAAATGAAGTCAGTTACTACTGCAAAAGAGACAAAAAAGAAATGGAAATAATGTTTTACTTCGACATGATATTGCTAGCTTTAGAGCAGTTTAATTAATCATGAATTATTTTCATTTTTGAATACATAAATCTTTCTCTGTATTTTAGAATGTATAATGCACATGATTTGAACACGTAACTGTCACTGAGTCCACAGATTTTTTAACTAAGTGATTTTACGCTGAAAAATAAATTATTGTCAAAAGCAAACTGATGCACCTACTCTCCTTTTTTAAATATTCATTTTCCTGTAATATTCAACATATGCTAAAATTCAAGCAAATAGTATTTTAATTTTATCCTGTAGTTTTCTCTTTTAGCTGAAAAGTTGGAGGTTACACGCTTTTTTTTTATAACTATAAGAACCAGCTCTAGAGTCTGGGATAGGGTATAATATCTGCCAGAGGTCTAAGATAGGGTATCTCGAATTTGGCATGGGTTAGGGATCTAATTGTCTGAGAATGGGTACAGTTTCTGGTGTTGAGAAAGTTATTATAACATCTATGGCGCTATGACATTCACTAAACGACCAGTACAGATATGATGCCAGTCCTATAAGTACGCTAATGGAAATGGTACGTTTAGACAGCTTTTAACGCATGTTTTCTTAGGGGTAGGGTAAGATTTTTTACTTAAAGGTCTGGGGTAGGGTATTAATTTTAAACATTCATAGATCTGGGATAGTGTCAGGGTTTCGAGCTTAGGGCGACACACCCATACTCAAAAACTAATAGAGTAACTCTCCCCCCGGTTATAGTGGTCACTGGCTAGTTTAGTTTGTTGCTTATTTAAAACATGGTGATCAGTTGCTCTTTCCAGAGATTAGTTGTTGGTGAATGTGGCAGAAATCTGCGAGCTCTAGGAAGCAAGACAAATGATAACACTGTGCCCTCGCCTAGAATGAAAGTTTCCTTGGCGCAAGTAGATCACAATGTTGCTTTTATGACCAGTCCTCATATTGCTCAAGACTGGCCGTTAGTGGAGGAAGAATAACATTGTCTACTAAGCAGACACTTAAAGTTCTGAACTTGGTTCATAATCTTTTTTCTAAACTATCTTAGGAAAACAAACCACTCCTTTTACGGACAAAGTCTTCCAAAGTCCCTCCCTTAATCCTCCCCCCATCCCAAAAAAAGTCTAAGGGTCCACCACTTTCAAAAATACCTCAAAGTAACAATAACGCCAATCATGGATCAAGCCTGAGTCGTGTGGCCAGACGAAATATATGTTGCGAATCATATCAATATATGTTCGTATTAATTTTCCTCTGCATTTCCGACCAAGAATAATAATTTTTTTTAAAATTCAGGAATCTATTAAATACATGAAGCATACCATGGCACTTCACTCTTGTATTGTATTTTAAAGAAAAAGTTATCTTTAATAGGAAATGGATGGTACAATGAGTTTCGGGGTGAATGACCCCTGTGTCATTTTTGCGGCGGCAACTTAACTGTCTGTTGATCTGAAATATTGCGTCAGAACATTAAGCTGTTATTACACCATAAAGTAACTGGAACTAGCAGTAACTACCAGATTACCAAATTTTTACAAGATTTCTCATCAAGGTAAAAAATCTAATTACTGTGGACTCGATGACTGGTACGGATTCAATTGTGCATTCTGCCTTTTAGAATAAAGAGACAATTTAGGTATTTCAAAATGAAAGTAAACATTAAATCATGATTAATTAAAGCGCTCTAAAGCTAGCAATATCATGCCAAAGTAAAACATTATTTCTATTTCTTTTTTGTCTGTTTTGCAGTAGTAACTGATCATGACTTCTATTCATTTTTGTTTTCACATCACTGTATATCCTTTGCTGGTTGTAGTCTGTTGTACATTTCAAAAGTTTGGCTGACTGTAAACACTGACATGGCTCAAGAAATTTACTGAATTCGCCTCCAAAAAATCATCTACATAGCACGTTAAGCTGCTATTACAGCATAAAGTAACTTTATTTGAACAGCAGTAACAAGAATTACCAAATCTTCACAAGATTTCTCTTACGCGTGTTTTACAACTGCCAGGGTCTTGTTGCATTTTATAATTGAACTACAGCTGATTTTAGCAAACTTGTCTCGGGGTGCTACTCACGGAAATAAGTTTTTCCAAAATACATTTTTTGCTAACAGTGAATACATGTTTTTAAGTTGTCAAATTCAATGTTTCAGTCAATTCTGAGTTTTACCGCATATGTTAATGATTGTTTGAAAATGGGTCGCAATTTCGGATTTTCTAAGCCCAGAATTTTGGCAAATGTTTGAGTTCTCACAAGTAATAATAAATCAAGAGCTATCTATTTTTATCCAGCCTTAATCACCAGCTTTTTATGTTTCTAATCAAAGTACAAAACAAAGAAAAGCGTTTTTTCTTTTATGCTTTCACGGGAGTATTTATTCTTTTACTCTCGATTGTTGCGTCATTTTGGTGGTTTTCTACTTCAGGAGCCGTCCGCAGTTTCTCGAGTTTTTCTCGAAATTAGAAAAACACCTGAACTTAAAAGTTATATCACGTTTCTAAGGACACAATAGGTTATCTCTGGACGAAAAATGGTTGAATTCAATTTTTGACCTTGTGCCACATTTTCACGATATCACGCAGTCCTTACAGAAAGTCGCTCTTAAGAATTCAATTTGAATTTAAGTTTTAAAGTCCAAAGTTATTAGAGTCATCATATTATGTTGACCGTGCACAGGTAGAGTTATGTGCAGCACAACTAGAACAAAAGATTGTAACCGTGACTGTACACACAACATAAAACAAAGAACATTGCAATCTTCTTTGTAGTTTGCTAAGTTTCCTGACCAGTCGACTCTAACAACTTTGGATTTTTTTGTGGCATTTTACTGTGCAAAAGATGAGATTCTGAAAGTAGTTTTCATATATCGGAAAAATTCCAGACGATTGGGAAGTTAACATTTTGTCAACCATCCCAGATTTTGCTGATATATTGACGGTACAGTTGCTAGAGGTCTCTCCCAGTTTTTTCCAATAATTGTTAATTTTGGCTGGAAATGGAAAGTTCACCAAAAATTGGAACTTGAACATAAATGCAAACATTTACAGCAACATGGATGCACGCGAGCTTAAGTTGCATCATTCTCATCTGTGTTCTTGTACTCGTCAGTGCAAGGTTTTCTATTATCAAATAAACAGAAGCCAGTTAAATGAAGAACAAAAATGTTTTGTATCAGATAATATTGTCAGTTCAACACAGTTAAGCTTGTAGTCGAATATTGTCACTTCTACAGACATCAATTTTAAGACAAGTATTGATTAAGCTGTGTGAAATATCCTGTGTTCACGCAGATAAGGTTTGTAACCCACACACCCCTCCCAGTTGACTCAGTGATTTTCTTGCTGACTCAAACAAGCGTTGGTTTAACTTCAAGTTTGTAAATCCCTGGGAGAATGCTTAAAATTATCATTTGAAATGAATACATACTCTTAGTGTCTTAACACTGATGGCTGTGTGTTTAATCATAAAAATTATCTATGTTCACACATAACTAGATTTATAACACGCACACCCTTCCCAGTTGACTCTGTTGCTGAGCTGGTAGGGCGGCGGACTGGTTAACCCGAAGGCTGTGGCTTCAAATAACGCCATATCAGTCATGAGTCATCTCTTTGGCAACAGACTTGAGATAGCTATCACTTTAATATATTTTTGAGAAATGCTTTGTTTACTGGTAATGAGCAAAATCCATCGACTGGGATTTTTGCAACATAGGAAAGCAGGCTTTAACCCTTGTCCTGTTAAAAACGATTTCATATAAATTAAACTTGTCTTAACTTTTGAACCTGATGAAACCTTATTAAATGACCATTCATTTTTTATGTCTTTGCAAGTATAATCTAGAAACGTCAGTGGTTTTGACGAATTCTGAAGAAAATTAAAATTTTTGGCTTTCAAAAATCTAGCATGTAAAGAGTTAAGTATTATTCTAGATACCTATGTCAAAAAAACAATGGTAGTAAAAACAACAGTAAAAATACTAATAACAATTATATGTATTGTAATTTTTGTAGTAGGCAATGGCATTGGCACAGTTGATAAGATCTCTGCTTTGCAACAGGGATCAACCCATGGCTCTGAACATTTGTGTAATCTCTTTTCCACCTAAGCTGCAGTAATTCAGCTTTCCATCCATCCAGGGAAGGTAAATGAGTACCAGTGTCTGCTGGGAGATAACCTGTGATGGATTAGTGGACCTGTTCAGAGGAGTCAAAGACTCTCATTCACTTAACACTAAGAGAAAATGTTTGGAGAAGCAATAGTGAATTTAGGGGGAACAGTCCCTCCCTCCCCCCAACAAAATCATAATTTCACTAAACTTACATTGTAGGTAGAACCAGTTTATAACTTTTTTAGAGGCTAAGCAGGGGTGTGGAAATATGTATTTTGGACACTTGTCCCGGGCAAGTAAATATAAATACAAGAAACTTAACAAATGTAGAGCATGCATGACTTATTGTCATAACTGAGCATGGAAATGGGTTTTGGATCGGAAGAAAAGTGTCGTCCTTTTCTCATCATTGAGTTGAAATTAAATTTTGGCAAATCGAGCGAGG